>JAUMHM010006302.1:0-17980 GCA_032362435.1 Melikaiella ostensackeni
CGGTATCGAGATGTTGGAAGACCGTTACAATAAATGCATTACTCTAGATGGAGATTATGTCGAAGAATAAAGCCAATATTTCATTCAAAATATCGTTTTTTCATTGTCAGGCCGAAGACTTTTCAGCCCATGTAGTATAATACGATAATTCGGATCCCTTTAAAGTAGGACTAGCAAATGAAATGGATGCGTGCTCCTTATCTTCATCAATTTAATAAAGGATAGCACCTAAAGCTATATTACTCGCATCTGTTTGTAAATATTAGGGTTTATTCAAATCCAGTTGTGACAAAAGGGTGAATTTGCTAAATAACGCCTTGACTTTTTTGAAAGAGTCATCTGTTTCTAAGTCCCATATCCATTTAGCCCCTATGCGTGATAAATTCAATAGTGGTGCTATTTCTTGTGCGTGTTCTCTAGCAAATTTTGTATAAACATTCATTACGCCCAAAAATCCGCGCAGCTCTTTCAAATTCCTACGTTTTGGATACTCATGGATCACCTTAATTTCATCAGGGTCTGGTTTGATTCGAAGTTGCGTTAAAATGTGGCCCAAAAATTTGACTTCTGGTCAGAAAAAGTGCGACTTTTCAAAATTCACCGTGACATTGTGATCTTGTTAATGCGGGAATAATAATTCTAAATTCTCTATATGCTGGGACATGCTTTGTGAGGTACAAAGCATATCGTCAATAGAAGGTAAACAAAGTTTTCTAACCCATTTTGAACAAAATCGAAAACTCTAAGTAAAGCGGCCGTGCTTGTTTTTGAACCGAAAAGTGGGACGCAAAATTCATAACACTTCTCCTCATATAAGAAAGCTATGTATTTCATAGAATCTGAATTCAATGGCACTTGCCAAAAGCTACTGATTACGTCCAAAGTGGACATTACTTTAGTTCCTGCACATCTTTGAAATAAAACCTCAGTTGGTTCTGCGCATTCGTAATCCAACTCGATCTCACTTTTTAATTTTTTGAACAATCCCACTCCAATAATACATTCTTTGTGTTGATTTGATGTTTTAGCTTTATTGGTCTAGCACCAGTTGCGCCAACAGTTGTGGTTCCTACAGTTGGTGAAAGTTCGCATTGTTTGAAATTTTCATAATTGTTTTCATAAAAAGCCTCAAAAATGCAAGTTACTTCACTACCCGTGTCAATTAGAGTTTTTGTTTTCATGTCCTCTAGGTTTAAGATGATTATCGGAGATTTATCTAATTCTTTGTTCACCGTATTATTATCATTTTCTAAAAGATCTCCTCTCATATCTAAAGGGAGAGGCTTTTTTAAATATTTGGGGCCCGGATTCGCCTCTATCGTGTTACTTTCTTATAATCCAAGGCTTGCGCGTTTTCCCGATCAAAATTAAATTCATCGCTTTCATCAGTATTTTCAACAACCCGTATAACTCTAGTCTGTTTAATTATATTATTTTGCGGCAACGTATTTTGTGGATTATCATAATACCCTTCTTTAATTTGTAATTGATCATTAGTACCTCTGGGTGAGTTTATTTGATTTGCATAATTAGGATTTCGCTTGTAAACATTATCCTCTACTCGCCCATTTGCATAACTTTTCTGAGCACTTCTATTATTTTGATCGTGAAGCTTATAATCATTTTGAAAATCATTTGGCTGTTGATGACGTCTTTGAAATTAATAATTATACGGAGCTCGTTTTCTTTCATTATAATCTGGACATGAACCACGGTTTTGCGAATTCTCATAATCAAAATTTTATCGATTTGGATTTAAAAAATTGTTTCTCTGATAAGCGCTTTTGTTTGGATTAGAATATCCTTGATTTGGTAATTCTGACGTGGATAATTATTATATGCCCGTCCTAAATAATTAATATTTTCAAATCAATTATTATCCTGTCTCATGTATTGATCGTTATTTCGATATCGAGGTGGATTATTTGTTTCAAGGCTTGGATTTTTAAAATCTTCATTCTCAGGATCTGGCAACCCTTCTTGATCTTGATAGGAATTTTGGAAACTATTTCCACCTCCCCTATTGTTTCTCATATTTCGATTATCGCAATTAAATCTACCGAAATCATTTTGCTGATAGACGCTATTTCTGCGGGGATCATAACCTCCCATACTATTTATTGTGCTCGCTTGATCGAAAGTCTAATAGTTCAATAAATTTATCAAAAGTTTTAATATCTGGAATAAGATATGCAGTACGAATTTCTTCTGAAAAATGTCTCGTCAACCTAGAAACGATCTCGCACTCAGATGCGGGTGGTAATTAATCTTTAGCGTTATTTATCATTTTGATGACATATGCGGATTTCGATAATCTGCCTTGATGAAAACCATATTGCAGATCAGTACTTATTAGAAAACGAATACTATCATTCCAGAATTTTGAAATTAATTTTTCTCTGTATGTAAATTCATTCTCACCTGGAGTAGCTACGAGGTTCCACCATTCTCTAACGATACCTTCTAAACATGAATGTACTACGAAATTAAAATCATCCCATCTAACGTCTTTTGCTCTAATATATTCATAAAAATCGCTGAGAAACATCATAAGTCTTTTCTTACCGGATCATGAAAATTGTGGAACCGAATAATTTTCAAGCCATGGGATTTTAATATTTGTACCACCCATATTCCTGTCCATTCTCCTTTCTAGTAAGTCTTGATAATCTTCAATATACTGAAAACGCTTCCGATTATTAATATTTGTAACATTTAGTTCTGCCTGTTCGGTAAGAACTTCCTCCGCTTTCTTTTTGAGTGAACAGACATTTTGCTCAATATTCACCGAATGTTTCTCTAAAACCCTATCTTGCTAATCAGAATTTTCTGTTTGCATTTCTATTCAATCATCCATTCTTTTTACTAAGGAGGTTACGAAAGATCCGATTCTTTTTTCCGTATCTACCTCAAATTCACGACGCTTAATTTTTTCCCTTTTCACCATTTGTAATGGAGTATTTTGTAATAATACTGATTTGCTCACGTCTTTTTGTAATTTTTCAAAAGTGACTATTAATTGATTCATCTCTGCAATTTCAGAATCATAATCACTGAGATCAGAATTATTTTGCACAATTCAATTATTTTGCGTAAGTACATCATTTCGCGCGCCTAAATTATCTTGTCCCTCTGAATCATTTTGCGAATCACTATTTTCGAAAATATTCCCCAATTGACTTTTGTCAGTTTTGGCATTCTCAGGCGCAGGACTAATTGAATCACGTGTATTATCAACTTCTACATTGCTATTTTTTGTGTTCCGATTCTGTATCAGAAAGATCCGAAAATTGTTCAAAAACACGCTCTTCATTCATTTCTTCCAACATGAATTGAGAAACTTTGATTTTCCTACTACCTTTCTCTGACTTCTTTTTACAGTCACTTTTATCGTCCCCCATTTTGACAATATCTTAATGAAATACCATACAAGAAAATGAATATCAAAACTTTAAGAGAGTTTATTTCCTTATTTGTTTTTATTTTGTGTTTATCTTATTCCTGCTGCATTTTAAATTTCCTAATTAACCACGAGAAATCGATTTTATTTTCGCAATTTAAAACGAATTATTTCTTGTGTACTTAATTTCATACACAGTATAATCTAATCTTGTATTTAAATGACCTCACGCGAGTACAGTGCGTCACCTGAGCGTCGTCTAGACTCGAGCGATTTATGGTTCTCTATTATTCTCCCGAAACCGAATTCGACAGACGGGCAATGACTCTTACGCAATCACTCTACTTCCCCTTCCTTGAGTGTGTCACCACAGGGGTACCAGTTATAACATTATCGATTTTCTAACCGGGGATCGATCTCGTGTTTACTAATAATCCAAGTTTATCATCAATGCACTTGGCTGATTTAAATAAGGGCTGTAGGTATTTACTGAAAATCTTATTAATTTTTAGTGATAGTAGTGTCATATTTTAAATTTGTCTTAATGATTTTATTCTTCATTGTATCAATTTTAATATTCGCCTGTTCTCATATGAATAAAAATTCCAAATTCTGAAAATAAAATGGACCGTCTCAACACTTTTCACAAATAGAAAAAAATTTTTCACCAATTTTCAATTCTAAATAATAAAGCATGATATTTTCTTTTAGTTAAAAATAAATTACACTGGTTTTCAAATGGAAGGGTTCAAGAAAGAGAATAATTAAGAAATCTAACCTTCAAGCAGGTGTAGTCACGTTAAAATTCTACCATTCAGAGTAAATTTTGGAAGAAATTCCACTCGTATGTCGCCTTTAATAAATAAAAAACAATCTAGTCACCGATTTTAAAGTTATCACCTTAGTTTACTTTAGTTTTAAATATTTGACAAGATTTGAAGGCAGCAAAAAACTTGAGAGTTTTCACGGACTCTGTTTTGCCGACTTTAATATACACGTATATTAATTCTACAAGATGATGGTATATTAAATTTAATGTATGGTGTATGCAAATGAATTTACTCACATGTATGTTAAATTTCGATCAGATTTTTCTAATAGTGATACTAACGCATTCTATATTTTTAAGATGGAAGTCGTTATCGTTGGTTTAGATCGAAAAAACTTGTTACTTTTTCGGAATATCTTCAGATCTTCCTCTTGCAATAAATAAACTTTGAATAAATATACGTCTCTTTATTATTGTGCCTTGAATATGAAAAAAATAGTGATAAGGACAAGATGGCTAAACTGCATTATATGTGTACTGCTTTTCTGAAATACTCTATTGCAATTTTTCCTAGAATATTTATTTTTTGAATTTATACTAACGACTGGCTCATTCTGTTACAGAACATGATCCATCCAACTTGCCCTATTTAAGAGTTGAGAAAATAATGAAACTTCAGAGCTCCAAAGACGAATTAGATGTTTGTGTTTACGAATGTTCTTTTTGTGAAAAAAGCTTCGGTCAATTGCGATATAAAAGACTTCATGAAGATCCTCATTGTTTTTTGAATCCAGAGAAGATCAACAAGAAAGAATCAAAATCATATACTTGCCAAATATGCAACGCTAGTTACACCCATAAGTCGAATTTTACGAAGCCTGTTCGACATGATTGCGGCAGATCGCATATTTGTAAAAATTGCGGCCACATATATTCAGATATGAGTAGTTTGAGAAAACATTCCCGTAAAGGCGCTTGTATGCGAAAAACTTGTTGATCATTGACAGTAATCACAATTTTATTCAACAAATAATTCTGTTTTAGAATTTTCTAATGATGTTTTATTGATGAAAGATATCATTCCTTAAAAAATCATGAACAGTGCGTTATTCGTCAAAGAAGAAAATCCAACAGAGCCAATATTAAAATATCCCTCAAAGCGTTGATGGCAGCTATGATTCAAGAAATGCAAAAACTAACTCCGTCTGTCAGCGTACTCAACACCCTTCTCGTCAATTTTCCAAGAAAAAAACAAATTTTTCTCCTATGTACGAGTATATAGAAACGTTTAAATTTGGCGAACTGTTTGATCCAATAGCAATCAGACGAGGTAGATCATCAGTTTCCGGAAATGTATTGGGTGACGGTGTTGCTTCCTGAAAATATAACAAGAAGATGCTAGAAGAGCTACACCTGCTGTTAAACATTCACGAGACTACCCAGCTTTAAGAATCAATCATCTGATAAATGAAATACACTCATCGCGCGTTGCTTGGCCAACCTCGTGTCCAGTCGGCCAAGTAACGGGCGCTACTAAAATATAGTTTCAACCGGATTTAAAGCGACGAGTGAGAAGACACTCAGGGCAGCATACATATATAGTCTCTGAACCCGGCACACGTACAGAAGAGTCGCAATGTAAACAACTTCTGATACGGCACTGACTGACTTACTTTTAATTTTTACGATATTTTTTATATTTTCAGGAAGCAACAACGTCACCCAATACATTTCCGAAAACTGATGATCTACCTCGTCTGATTGCTATTGGATCAAACAGTTCGCCAAATTTAAACGTTTCTATATACATGGGAGGAAAATTTGTTTTTCGTGGAAACTCAATCGAAGGCTTGCTGTATTTACAAGCATTATACATAGTTTTCAAAATTCCTTATACTGCTGAAGTTCGCTTTCGTTTTTATCGGGGCTACATATATTACTTCGGAAAAAATTCGAGAAGTCTTACAAAAAATTTCAATCCGTCATCAGAGGCAGAAAGTGCTCTTAAGGAGTTAGATTTATTATGAAGCACATACTTTTCTGCATGTTTGTGAAAAAAGGGTTCATTGATTAATACAAGGGTTTTCTTTATGTACGTTAAACTCCTTTATCCTCTTGAAGTTCTTTGTTTATAATTATCCTTATCGTTGATCCTTTTAAGATGCGAAAATAATTCATTAAAAAAAGAAAAATTTGGAATATTCTGTAATAGTTCGATATTATAATAGATTTTTGCAATGTTTTCATAATATTCTCGAATTTTCTTAAAGATCCTAAAATATTTCAGAAACTTCGAAAACATTTTCAAATATTCTATCACATCACATTTTAGAACATTCTGACGTCTTTTAAATATTTCAAATAGTGAAACATTTAAGAATTTTCCAGAAGATTTGGAATTGCTTCAAAACAGTGTAAAATATTTCAGAACGTTCTGGAACATTCTGGAACGCTATAGGTATGGTTTGGAATGATTTTGGAACATTCATAAATGTCAACTTTTTAAATATTTGAAAACCTTCTAAAACATGCTGGAATTGTTTTAGAACTTTCTTGAGATATTAAAAAATTAAAAAAAGCGGAATTATATAGAACATTCTTAAATGTTCTAGACTATTCGGGAATATTCTATTTTTTCTTCTGCTCAGTTATTTCTACTTTATATTATTTTATAACTAATTATTCAATAAAACATATTAATAATTGTTTTACATTACGAAAGCGGAAATAATTCAAAGTGTTAGTTCTAGATATATTGCAGTCGTAAAAACCATACATTCGATTCTGACCTCTTCTTTCCTTCACCTTCTAAAATACCTGTAGTGAATAATCGTAAATTAATATGTTTTTTAGTTTTCATTTTACAGAACTAATTATATTAAATGTATTATATCACCGATGATTAGAAAAAAGATGTTCCATTTTTTATTTTGGACATTAAATATGCAAAAATAGTTTTATTTGGAATAATTAAAGCATTTCTGGCAGGGTCGGTGGAATATGCTCACGAAGCAGATGTTGGCGTCTCCACTACCGATGCTCTCGCGTTGCTCACGAGACGGAAGATCTCGTGAGTAAAGTGAGAACATTGTTAGTGGGGATGCCAACATCTGCCTCGTAAGCGAATTTCCCCGACACTACCCAGGATAGAATTAAAGTATTCTTTTTCCGATTCATTTTGCAAAAGCTATTTGGGTATATTGTGTCCGCATATTTATTTGTGGAAAGTGAACTTATGAAAATGCAAGTCATTGTCTTTTTTGCTATAATGTATTATATATTAATATAAGTGGCGATCGATGTATGATAAAAAAATCAGCTTAATATATTTTGAGTATTTTTTAATACTACTGACGATTTCCTTTTGGTGTTGTAACTTTCTTCTGCCTCTGAACTTTTCTTCGTGATTCGATTTTTTTTTAACTGTTACTAATCAGTGTTTTACTTTGTTACAACTGACAGTGCTAGATCTCAGCGAAATTCAATACCAATTTTAAAAATTAAAAAGACAGAATCACTTCAATTGCCTAAGACAGAAGAGTCCGGTAATATGAAATGCCGTTAATGTAAAATGAATTTTGGACAACGTCGTTCTCATATTCGCCATGAAATTGATCATTGTCTCTGGGATCCACTAAAGACTAAAAACAATGAATTCAAGACACATGTTTGCTAAAACTGCGGTTCAAGTTACACCTATAGACGAACTCTTTCGAATCATAAGCGGCACGATTGTGGAAGAAATCATCAATGTAAAAAATGTAATCGCATGTATTCTAAACTCAGCAACCTGAAGACATTTACGGAAAGGGTCTTGTTCATAGAGTGATTTCGTACTATTCTACACATCTTTTACGATTTTTTTCTCAAAATCTCATGTGTTTAGTGTGCATATTCAATTATTCATAAATAAATCTTCGTATTGTTCCAATATTCTAACTATCCAGGAATGAGTATAGAGAAATAAATGTACTATGTAGAGATTAATAAATGTGCGTGTTTCATTATTATTGAATTGTCATGTCAGAATATCTCAAATATTTTCATGAACAAAAATTCTTGATGTTATTCCAAATAATTGCAAGTAAATCTAAACGATTGCGATAATTTAATATTCCAATTATCAGAAGTTGAACAGGTTTATATTTTAAATGATTAAAAATTTGGATATTTTTATTTGCAAGATGATTGAAAAGAAGAATAATGTACCCCTTACTTAATCATATTATTACCTTCATGAATATATTTTTTTTAAATCTATTACCTCTGATACTTTTCTGACCTTTCATACTATTTTTATAATCAATACACTTGGAACCTATTACTATTCAGCTTTTTATTGATTTTTCCACAGATAATAGCAACTTAATCTACCAGAAAATGCCGCTTCTGAAAGTAAAAAATGTTTAAAGTCTTCAATCACCAGGAACATCAGAAATCAGTGTATACAAATGCAGTTTTTGTCTGAAAATTTTCTCACAATCTGGTCATCAAATTCGTCATAAAACTCGTAATTGTTTATTTTATCCATTAATAAAAGGCCAGAAAGAAATCAAGTCTTATGTTTGCGATCTTTGCGGCATGAGTTATAAACATAAACGTAGCCTTTTGGAACATAGAAGAAATAATTGTGGCCGATCGCACCAATGTTTATATTGTGGTCATATATATTTTTTTTCTGTGAAACAGTCTCTCCATCGATATCTTCATAAATTACTTTTTTCAAATGTAGAATTTGTTATTATACGTTTCATTTGTTAAAAATATTATAGTCACGAGATGGTATAGTTTGATTATCATTTTCTTTTTGATTTACTAGAAAGTGTTACTACTCAATTATCAGCTAATGGAAGTAACCCAGGCTATCATCAATTCATAGTTTATGTATAAAGTGAAAATTATGTACTATCTGTTAAAATATATATATTTTTCACGTAAAACATTATTGAGACAACATATATTTTTGGATAGATTATACATAATTTTCAGTCCATACATAAACTAGCTATCGTTTTATCTATCAACAACTATTGATAGTTTAAGCAGATTTTTTTCACCTGGAAAATCGAACTCGATTCCACAATTTTATTTAAGATATTATTATGTCCCGGGATTTCTTGAGGTCACATGTCCTTCTTTACATGCTGCAAGACGAGAGACGCAGTACGATATTAATTAAGTTCAGATAATCAATATATTCATTTAACCCTTGTACTATCTCTAGTAATCACTTGTTTATTAGTTTTTCTCTACCTTCTCACTCCTACCGTTATTTCTACCACTTTCACCTGATGCGTCTCCACCCCCTTGGGCCAGTGGCAAGAGTTGGGTAGATTGTTCCTCTAGCGTCTTCTGGAACTCTTTGCTCTTCGCAAGTTTTATATTTCATTTTATTTTATCATTTCTCTACTCGCTACAAATAAGCTAATATTATATTTCAACATCATGGCTTCGATTTGTATGTAAGAATTATTAAATAAATAAAATTTTTACATTTTTAAATTTTTTTAAAAATGTTTTTAAAATTATTTTTTATTATTTTATTTTTTTATAATTTTAAAATTTATTAAAAAATAAAAATATTAAATAATAATAATATAGATATTTAAGCAAAGTGGGTTTCAAACTTTTAGACTTCTCTCAATTTAATCTTAATTTTATTCTTAATTGTATAACATTTTTTAGACTTTAATAACCCTTCTGGGTTATTAATTAAATCTATATCGGTTACGGGATAAAGATTAAAATCATCGGAAATTATCATTTGCATCTTTTACGTTATAATTTTCTAGATCAAACGAGTGCTTCAAGTAATACCAAGAACTTCAAGAGCGATTTAAAGAAATCAACAGAAAGACGAGATGGTGTATCATATTCTACTCACCACTGCGGTGACTTTTTGGAAATTAAAACCGTTTTTCTGAAACATAAGAGGGAAGAGCTCAATCTTCTTTCCGAAAAAAATATGTTAGGCGAAAAATGTTTAACTACTGAAGTTTCTTCGGACAATAATTCTAATGCGGAAAGTGAGCCCGCAGCTATACATTAAAATCACATTTGAATCGTCATAAAAAATTCGAATGCGGCGTCATGCCACAGTTCTGTTGTAATTTCTACGGCAAAAAATATAAACAGAAAATTCAGTATATCGACATAAACGCGTAAAACACGCAGCAGTTAAGCCAAAATTTACTTGCGATATTTGCGACAACAAAACTAAATGCAATAGTATATTACGTGGCGAGGTTTCAGCGCTGTGCCGCGTATACTATATTTCACAAAAGGAACATCTAAAATGGCGGCTTTTAGTCTGCGAAGTGTTTGCGAGATTGGTTGTCTTTACACCAGCGAGCGGAAGTTTAGTTACGCGTGCGGAAAATGGACGAGAGGAGTGAAACTTGGTGAGAAAATGGAGACGCAGATATTGGCTATCTCCTCCCCACCAACATCCGCTCTCGAAATTTTCGCTCTCCCATCCATTCTACGCGTGCGTACCCCGTCTTCCGCTCGCCATTGTAAAGACGACCATTATCGCATGTAATGTATGGCGAGCAACGTAGGTGGTTGGACGGGGGGAGACGGCAGGGCCTGGGGCGGAGCCATGGCGGAGTTGAGGGGCGGAGCCCCCGTTGGGGGTTTCGCTGAGCGAAGCCCCCCGTAAGGAAAAATACAACAAACAATCATTTTGAATGACTATAAATAAAATATAACATTGAATGTGGGACGTGAGCATCAAACCAGCCATGCTATAGACATGTGAGGTTATGTTCATATTAGTTTTAGTTAGCCAGGTCAATCAAATAAAATCTTTTTCAAGTGTTTCCACTTCAGCGCACGTAAAGTTTGTGTGCGCTGGAGTGGCAACACTTGAGAAGTTTGTATGGTCGGGTTAGGTCGTAACTCGCGAAAGTATTCTGCTCTTCATTGTGGGGACCTTATGGAATTGGAAACTGTCTTTTTGAAACACAAGAGGAAAGAGCACAATATTCTTTTGGAAAGAAATCTGTTAGACGAAAAATATATAAATACTAAAATTTCTTCTGACAGTAATTATGATGCCACTTCAACGTACATAATTGAATACGACTATGACAAACCTTTGGAAATAAAAGAAGAAATCATCCATGGTATGACTAGATCTGAGATTAAATTATCTTGACTGAAACTATCTAATAAAAAATCGCAAATTAAATTTTCTTGAATTTTCAGATAAAGAGATACAAACTAGAAACGTGATGAAAAATACGAGTAAAAATTGTGTGCCGCAGTTATGAGAAAAGCTGATATTTTGACTGTTAACAAACTGCGGAATCAAAAGAAGCAGAAAATTCAGGAATCAACTCATGAACCGGAAAAGAAATACAAATGTGGGAAGTGTGCTCGAACCTATAAACAGAAGAATAATTTGGCCCTATCAAAAATTCGAATGCGACGTCATACTACAGTTCAATTGTAAATTTCGCGGCAAAAAATTTAAACGTAAGCATCATGTTATTCGCCACATAGATCTAGTACATCTTAAAATACACTTACAGGCAAAAAGAACGAAGCATAAATGCCACAAATGTTCTCGAAGTTACACTTGGTTGAAGAATTTAATTCAACATAAACGCGTAGAACACGCAGCAGTTAAGCCACAATTTATCTACTTGCGATATTTGCGATCAAAAAACTGAACGCAAAACCGCCTTGTCAAAGCATATTACTTTACAACATCTCAATAAGTCATAATTATTTCATACGCGAAATTTCAATGCTTAGGAAATTTCATATAATAGTTATAAAAATCTCTTTTTCGCATTAAATTAGATGCTTCTATAACATATGCCTTGAATTACTTTCTGTAAAAATCACTACATAATACTCAAGTTTACTTTTTCAAGGTTCCGAAACAGTCTCTTTATATACATATCGTCATAAATTACTTCTCTTAAATGTAGAATTTGCTATACGGTTTTTTTATTACAAAAAAATACAGGTCTGGAATGGTATAGATCGATGAAAATTTTATTTTGGATTTAGAAGAAAATGTTGCTTCTCAATTATCAACTGATGAATGTATAAACTGATCTCGATTGCGCAACTTTATTTGAGAAATAAAATAAAATTTTTGTGTAGACCGTTTTCATTTAAATTGATTCTAAATTACTGCATGATCCTTTTGTAGTCCCTAGTATGCTTAATGTAAAAAATGGGTCACTTCCACGAACTTCTCATACGATACAAATTTTACTGTAATGTGATTGTGCATGGTTCATTAATTAAATATGTGTATGCTACAAGATAAGGATTGAAATAATTGGACATCACTAATTACACCTTTTGCGATATAATTTCCTAGATCAACAGAGTGCTTTTAAGTGATACTGAGAATCTCAAGAGTGATTTAAAGAAATTAACAGGAAGACCAGATGGTGGACCAGATTCTGCTCTTCACTGCGGCGAATTTCTGGAATTTGAAATTGTTGTATTGAAACACGAGAAGAAAGAACATAATATTCTTTACGAAAAAAATCAGTTAGATGAAGGATGTTTAAGTATTGAAATTTATTCTGGCCACTTAAGCGTGCATAATTGAATACGAAAATGATAAAACTTTGAAAATAAAGGTAGAATTCGTCCACGGTATGACCAGATTTGTAATTAAATTTTCCTAACTTAAACTGTGAAATAAAAACTTGCAAATTACATTTTTGTTAAATTTTCAGATCAAGAGACTTACAGGGCAGTAATGTGATGAAAAATATAAGGCAACGTCATGCCACGTTTAATGCCATCTCATGCCATCTTCAATTGTACATTTTGCGGCAAAAGATTCAAACGAATATATTATATGAGACTCCACATACATCAAATATATCCATAAACAGACTTAGAGACATCGCAACCGGGGCATAATTGCGACAATTATTCTCGAAATTGCACTTCCTTATATGTTTTAAATCGACACAAACGCTCAGAACATGCATCAGTCAAACGACAATCTATTTGCGATTACATAACGAAACGCGAAGATTACTTGTCGTACCATATTACTTCACAACATCTTCAATGAGTAATAATTATTACATGCGCGAAACTTTAATGCTTGGGAAATTTCTCATAATAGTTGAAAAAACTCTTTTTTGCATTCAACTAAATGCTTGAATAATGTATACCTTAGTTACTACATGATTCTCAAGTATACTCTTTCAAGCTACAGAAACAGTTTCTTCATCGATATCGACATAAATTACTTTCTTAAATGTAGAATTTGTTATTATACGTTTTGTTTATGAAAAAAATATAGGTATTTTATTGTATAGTTAGATCACTATTTTTTTGTGATTTAGTAGAAAGCGTTACTACACAATTTATAAACTTTCCAAAGTATAAACTGAACTCGATTCCAAAATTTTATTTGAGAAAAAAATAAATTGTTTATGCAGAAAGTTTCCTTTTTAACTATTTCTAAATTAAGCGTATAATCCTGTTGTGCTCCCTACCTTCCTTGATGTAAAAAACAGGGCACTCCTACGAACATATAATACTAGAGAAATTTTGTAGACAAATTTTAGTGTAATGTGATTGTGCATGGGTTATTAATTAAATCTGTATCTGCTACAGGATAAGGATTAAAATCATTGGACATTACTAATTAAATCACTTACTTTATGTTCTTGTAGATCAACAGAGTGCTTCAAGTATTGCCAAGAATTTCAAGAGCGATTCGATAAAATCAACAGGGACACCAGATGGCGGACCATATTCTCCTCTTCATTTTGGTGACTGTTCGGAATTTAAAAATGTGTTTTTGATTGAATCTATATCTGCTACAAGGTAAGATTTATATTACGCGCCGCCTCCTCCTCAAGATTAATTCGTAGTCCTCCCCATTTTCTGCCGGCTTGTCACTTTTTTAAGGTCAAACTTCAAAAACAAAATCAAACCTATACTTTTGCGCTCGCATGGGCTGGCATTCTCTCGTTTGTGCTAAAAAATGTCACATCGTTCCGAGAAGGAAAAACTAAAACGGAGTTATTCACAGGAAAATAATTCTCCACGAAAGCTCAGAAAAAGGCTTGAAGCCTTAGGCAGAAAACTTGCACGTCCGAAAAAAAATCTACTGTACGCCTGTGGCAACTATTTGCCTTAAGTCTAATCTACACATATTATACAGGCCCTAACCTTTATGCAGAGCAGCGGATGCTGTTATGCTTCTACCGGCAATGACATGTAAACTCTTTTTATGAGGAGATCCTTATATTACAGTATTTATTTTTTGCTCTAAACAGATAGTCGATCAAGGTCACGTTCTTCATGAATTTCGAGGCATGATAATAGACGAGCAGACTTCCTGGATGTCGTTGCTCAGGCATCTCCAGCAAATGAAACGCCTTCAACTTCAGGTGCTTTTGATTCTCACCGTTTGGCTCTTGGTTTAGAAAATGATTCCCAACAACCGTTAGAAGTCCTGTCGACTTCTCAGAAGGATGAGGCATCCAAGAAGATTCTTGATGACGAGATCCTAAATATGATTGGGAAACTTTATGTGGAAGAAAAGGGTTTTAGCCCCAACAATACATGAAGAATTTTCAGTCCGTTGGTTTGACGTACTCAAAGTAGGATTATCTAAGAAGAAGACAACGGAGCTTGTTAAGAAATATTCACCACCCAGCAATTGTCGTTTGATCGATCCACCTAAATTAAACGTTGAGGTTAAGGCAGCCCTTCAATCACAAGAATTTGCTTTATTAAGAGATGCTTAAATTATTCTGAAACACGATCGTTTGATAGCCTGCATATCTGCAGTAGAAAAAACGATTGCAACCCTCAGACAGCGGGATTCAATAGCTAAACTTTCTTTTTATAGAGACACTGCCGCTTATTCACTGATCTTCAAAATAATAAATTTCAAATTAGAAGGAGCCTCATTTTGATTTATTTTAATGCAACTTCGAGGGATACTCTAAAATTGACACCGACTGACGAATTTTTATTAGGCACGGGATTAGCAGAAAATCTGAAGGCAGCCAAGGCTTTGGAGAACACTTCTGAGACTCAGAATTCAGCAAAGAGCCAGCTTCCAGGAAATTCAAAGGACTTTAAAGGCCCGCGCCATCAACAAAACAAATCTTATCCATTGATACGGGGAGGGCAGAAGAAAACTTTTTCGGATCCTCCCATGAATTGCCGGAAGCAGGATTCTCACTCCACAAGGAGATATTAAATAATTCTATATATAAAATTTCTGGACGATTACGTTCATTTTTTCATAATTGGGAGAAACTAACCGCAGACTCCAGCAGGATTTTATTTTGGATGAAGGGTTATAAGATACCCTTTTCTTCTATTTCTTGCGAGTTTGCACCTGTGCCTAAGTCAAATTGGTCTTATGTCAGCAAAAATAACATTTATATATTAACTAACCCACTTTCGTCAAAAGGGGCAGTTGAAGTGGGTACTCCCTCAGTTGACCAGTTCATTTCTTCTTTTTTTCTTGTTCCCAAACTAGATGGTTCATTCAGATTTATTTTAAATCTTGAAATTCTAAATACGTTCATTGAACTAGATCACTTTTAGCTCGAAGATTATAGAACCGCAATTGATCTTATAGATCAAATCGCTTTTACCCCGTTCTTATTTGCACTATATTTCAAGAACGGTGAATGCTAGAAAAAATTTCTTATTTTAGTTTTCTTTAGCATTTAAAAGCGGAAAAATTTAATATCGTTTCTTTGAAGGAGTTAATTATTATTTCTTTAATATCATGATTTCCGTAAAACCCTAATTTAGTTGCGTTTTTTCTTCGTTTTCTTGTGATTATCTCGAAAACCGTTAAGACTATCGAAAAATTGAAGTGGCCGTTGGATTTTATTGTTAGAGAACGCATTGATATCATGTCTTAGATTATATATGTCTGAAAGATAATTTGAAAGCATATTTTGATTCCAAGAAGTTCGAAAAGGAAACGGAATTTGAATTAGCTTCTTTTGCCTTCAATGATAAAGTGAAAAAATTTCGAACACCAGGCATAACCTCATTCGCAAATTGTAAAAATACAAAATTTAGTCACTATGTTACCTGGAAAAAAGATCCTGAATCTAAGGCAATTTACGCATTTACTTTTATTTGGAAAATATTTTCCTTTTATCTTTTTCTACTGTTCAGTATTATTCTAGAAACTCTAAGAAAAATTAAAAGGGATCAGGCGGAAGGTATTCTGGTAGCGCCTAATTGGCCTGCTCCGCCTTGGTACCCACTGTTTCAGTCCCTATTGATTCGTACTCCAGTTACATTTAAGCCAGAATTAAATCTTCTAATTTCTTATGACAGGAACCCTCATCCACTTTGGAAGAGCCTTACCCTTGTGGCCGAATGGTTATCCGGCAGGCATTCCTGAGAAGAGGATTTCCAGAATCTTCTATTGTTGTCATGATTGGTTCTTTAAGTGCTTTTTCCCATAAATGTTACAACAGAGCCCTCAAAAAAAGGTAAAAAGGCAACAAGAATTCTGTTGATCTCTTCAATCCACTAGTATCGGAATTTCTTACTTTCCTGGTAGCTGAGTACGAAAAAGGGTTGTCTCATTGCAGTATCAATTGCATAATATCAGCCATTTCGTTTCTTGTAGAATAAGATATTGCACATGATGCGAGAGTAAAGCGATTTTTCGAAGGGCTGCCCAGTCCCCGACCATCTAGACCCAGATATGAGTTCACATGGGATTCAAAAATGGTTTTGAATTATTTTCTGTCTATACCTCCGAACGAAAACTTAACTCTAGAACAATTGTCCAAGAAAGTTATTACTCTTCCTGCCCCTGATACTGGCCATAGAGTGCAAACATCCTCTTTGATCAAAATTGAAAATATCAGAAACACGTACAGAATCTTCTTTAGAAGTTAGAATCCCCGATCGTATTGAAACATCGGGTAAAAACAAGACACAACCCCTCTCAATCTTACCTCTTCTCTCCGAAATTAAGATTTGCACAGCCTCTGCTGTACAATGTTATATACAAAAAAAAGGATTGCGTAACTCTGTACTGGAAATATTTATGTCTTTTCACAAGCCTTTCAGGCAGTTTTTCCGGAGACCTAAGTCGTTGGGTGAAAGAAATCTTGAGAAATAGTGGAATTGATACGCAGATATTCTCTGCTCATGGTACACGGAAAAAATCTGTTGCAGAACTAGGTATTTAATACCAAGAGCAGGCATTAGCTATCCCTGGAATCGATCTAGGGAAAGGGACACATCCCTAAAAGTGGGATTTCACGTAACACCTGTTTCAAGTATTAATTATACTTGTAATACATATTCTTAATACCTGAAACAGGTATTAAAATTTCTAGATTAGCAATGACGGAGCTGAGACTATTTTTGACAAAGACTTATTCTTAAAAATTAAATCTTATGTACATATGGAACATATAAAACGTTGCATCCGGAATTAACGTCTCTAATTTGTATGAAAAATTCAGATTATCTCTATTTTTTTTTCTCAGAAAAAGTGTGTATAAAATGCATGTTCAAATTTGAGGTTAGGTTGCCGCTAGGTTAGTACAATTAAATCTATATTTCTACGATCTTACCTTGAAATACAGGAATGTACTCTCCGAAATTCCACTTCAGCAATATTTTTTCCATAAACTCATCGGTCATCGTGATATCACAAACAATAATAATTTAACTTATAATTTCACAATTAAGACCGACACAAAACCGAGAACCGGCAAACAGCGAATTTAAACCGAGATTCAACTGAATTGCCAGGGACATGCCAGAAACATAATTAGACAGCCTAGTAGTACTTAATTCACGCAGGTTCT
>JAUMHM010006364.1:0-17976 GCA_032362435.1 Melikaiella ostensackeni
GGGCACGAGAGCTTTAATTTCAAAATACTACGTACAGAAGCTAATTTGTGAGTTGCAGAAAATCTGCAACGTCACAAGTCCCATTGTGTTCGCGGCACGTACACGAAACACACGCGAACACCTGCCACTTCTCAAATTCGCTTTCATGAGAAGTACCTATGGATACCTCATGGATACCTATTCTGGTTTAATTAATCGATTCCGGAGTTTCACTCCCATCACCGGGATGAAAGAGTATTATTTTGTTGACCGAGATGGGACGTAGATGCAATTACGGACTTAACTTTACAAAAAGATATCACTTCCATTTTAGACCTTGAACATCGGACAAACAAAAGTCTGAGTAGTTCCGCCTCCTGCCAGGTTGCCCAAGTGAATGCGATGATGATTTTTGTTCGATATGGCTCGACGGTTCCTAGCAGGGATTTATTAGGCACCTGCGAGGCAGAGGCCTCGTCAGAATTTAGCGAGTTGAGAGCCTCGGTATTTTCCTTACTCGTTATAATTAAGAATTTAATTTGCATCAAAATCGATGCAGGTTAGAATTTTCAATCTGAGATTCTATCCGGTATATACTATATTATTTCCAATCTTGATTTTGTACATAGAAATTTAGGTACTCGAGTGTTCCATCATTGCTGAGCAAGCACGTGGCACTGTTTTGACGTCCCCACGTGCTTATGCTATCAGGCAGTATATACAGTAGTCAAGTCGAACGGCAGAACGCGAGACAGACTTATGATAGAAGGGCTTTTGAAAATTAGTTCAAGAGAAGAATGAATTCACTTAATTTTGGAATGATAATTCTTCTCATACTCGAAGTCAGCTCGCAAGCTGGATACCTCGGGATCTTTGGAATGCCACGTAAGCAGTCTTATGTCGTCAAGCTCTACGGTTACGAGCGTTACAGAGTGCGACTTTGTATCATATCGAGAGTCTGAATTAATATAGTAAGAAATAATATTTCACACTATATTAATTCAAATTGAAAATTTAGGTCCACACTGGTTCGCCCGTAACATTTTGAAATTTCTTGTAATGAAATGTATTTTCAGGCGTGAAAAATTTCGAAAAGAAAAAAATTTGTGTGAGTTTTTTTTGTAAGCGCAAAAAACAAAAATCGCGTTTTTGAAAATACGGCTTTTTTAATTTAAATTTTTTTGTCAGATGAAGGTCTGAATCTGTTTTATAAGTTCTATTAGTTTTAAACTTGGACAGCTAGGTTCACAAGAAAAAAATTCGCACCCAACGTCCCGCACAATGAACTGTTCACGACGATACAGTGGGCCAGGAGACCCGAGCTTTTGTCAAAAAGTCAAATATATACTATATAGTCTATATATACATATAATTCTTTTAATAATCAAATTTTACATTTAAATGTTTTGTAACGTGGTGGCCTGCCACTCGTTACGGATCCTTCCCAGACAGAAATAATTTTATTTAAATATTGAAACAGCGATATTCTTCATGGCTCATGCGAAACTTAAAAATCGGCTAAATAAAAAGTGAGTCTGAGAAGAATTGTAGTATGCTGAATGAGTGTAGATGAGGTCAATTGAAAAAATTTGCTCGTAGTTTTTTTGTAACGGACGAAGGGCTTTAAGAGTAAATATATCATTAGGAATTTTATGTTTGGGTTAAATAATTGGAAGCTCACTGTGAATAGGGAACTGACGTCCTGCTTTGACTTCAACCGACCTGAAGTCTTAGATTTATAATTTTTAGGTCGTACAAATATCCCGCTGGATTCACACCATACACTCTTTCTCATGCACTCAACTTTGGGAATCACTTTGCTGGTCAAGCTGACCACATGTTGTTGCCACCACTGGCTCTCTACTTTTTAGACATGGTTCTATCCTGGAAACACATGCCGGCTCGGAAATTAATCCACACCATCCGAGATCTATATTGGAGAGCACCGACTTACACTAGACTCAGCGCCTGTCATAACAACGAGGGCAGCCATCTTGCCACTGGTTTGAGCCGGCGCACCAATTACAAGAGAGGGGACGTGACGAAGGCGCAGAAAGGAAGGGATCTGGCAGTTCCGTGATGGCCATCAACTTGAGAGTTGTGAGAGCAGGAGACTTTACCGTTCCGCCTAAGATTCTTTCGGACAAGACCACTTTTCCGCATACGAAGAAATAAAGAGAGCTTGAGATTCAGGAAAAGAAGGTAGGCGTCAGTTAACGAGACTTCCCCTCCAATATTTTTGTTGTTGCAGTTGTTATAAGGCGGTTCATTTCAAATTATTTTTAAAGTGTACCGTTGAGTATGGTTGGTTATATAGTAGTTATGTAATTTACTTATCGAATTTCATTCCACGCGTCTCGCAGGCCTTCCGCCATATTGGGAATGAATTATGTGAAATTTCTAATAATGAGTATTTAAGCTTATCATGTTTTTTTATTAGTTCTTAAGTATATTTTGTTTGCCGAATTTCAATTTGTAGATACTTTTCTCATGATGTTCTCAATTCTCGAAGTAACTGTGTGATGAGAAAATATGAGATAACTTATTGTGTCACGTCCTTAAGGTGGAATACCTGTTTGAATAACTTAACAACAAACCGTTTTTACGCATAGCCTATGGTTCCTATTTTATCACTCATTGATATTTTACATTTCAATACTACTTATTTAATAAATCACTTTTTATATTTTTATATCTCAATTTTGGGTCTGCAACGTTTCTCGCCCTCACGAGAATCCCTCTACTCTGAGCTAGGGCATTTATTTAAATAGCTAGAAAATTTTCAGGTTATTAATTTTCAAATTTTTCTTTGGGAGTAACTTTTCGTCGAGTGACACTGGATAATATCATAAAAACCATTTCAATTTAGAAATTAGGAATTATATATTTATAAAATCTTTGGTTAAAAATCTATAGATTCTATAGCCTAAAATTATGAATCACAAAAATCAAACTTTCCTCTAAAGGTAATAAAAACGATTAAATTGCGAAATTAGGTTTTTGACATTAACAAAATTTTTTTTTTGTGATATATCGCTGCCAATCGTAGACACCAGACGTTCGGTGACAAAAATTTTTTATTTTCTGAATTCATAATTAAAAATTAGGAATAACAGCGAATATTCAAACATGTGAGTAGAGAAAGAAAAGCTGAATATTTATCAGGAATTTCTCCTCTTCAAATACTAAACAGCAAGTCTATTTGTAGGCTTATACACAAAAAATCCTGTGGAACAGATTTATCCTGCTTTGCCCAAAGAATAAAAGTATTTAATCCAGCTACTGTATCCTGTTTAGAAAACTTTTCTTGTTCTTCAGAGTCTATTTCAGCATAGTTCTCCCGAGCTCGTCGTTCTTCATCTGCATGCAGCCATTCAGACACACTACTTTCTGAGCACTTACTTTTGAAATCCATGGACAGTCCTTATAATTTTCATAATCTCAGGTTTAGTCAAGTTCCTTTCTTCATCTGTTAATTCTATAACTGCAGTGTTTGTTTTATCAATCAATTTCCTCCATGCTTTCTTCAAATTATTCTCAATTAAACTGTCCCACGCATTTGCCAAGGCAAACCAGGCCTGTTTGAGATCCCATTTTTTTATTAGATCACGTACAGTATCTGCGTCATTCACCAAAACTAGAGAAAGAAGAAGATTTCTTCGGTACATTCTTTACAGTTTTTAAATAGTCCCCTTATCCATAGGTTGGATTAGGGAAGTTACATTGGGAGGCAAAAGCTCAAGTTTCATTTTAACAACTTGAGGTACAGATTTCATTTCTCCGTCGGGCAATTCATGGATTTTTGAATTATCCAAATTTAGTAGAAAGTCGCCAATGTTTTTATCTTTGACTTGTCGTTCTTTGACAGCAGGTATGAAGAAGCTGACCTCAAAGGTTGGTACAAATGTTATTCATCCGCAACAAGTATGTCAATTATGTACTTTACGCGAAAAAGAAGACCTGCACATTTTCAGCAATTGTCCAATTTACTCGTCCATGAGAAATCACTACTTGCGTAACATACGGATGATCAACGAAAATAATATACACTTTTTATTGTCAAATATAGACCCAGCGACTCTCTCCACGTTATATAATTTTATAAATACCTTTTTGAAAATCAAAGCGTTTTCCTTATTTCAATGAGCACTGAAAAGCTTAACCACAATAAATTCAATCTTTTGTACATACACTTCTATCTTCTAGTTTTATCTTCATATTTATATTTTGCAATAGTGGCTTACCCTTGCCATAGAACTTTGTATTTTTAGAGGCGATAAAGATACATATATACAAACTCCTCGTTGATCAGAATTATTGAATATAAATTTCAGCAACATAAAAGTTTCATTCAACATTCTACTTTATTGTGACACACAATTTCTTCAAACATATAATCCAGTGTATCAATTTGTTGCAGACAAAAATTATTTCGTACTAAAATCGTTCTGGGTTATCAACTGAATGGTATTTAATACCAATAATTGTAATGAATTGAAAATTTATGAACGATTTATTAAGTAATAGACAATTTTTTGAACTATTAAGGCCTATTGGCAGACCAATAGATATAACAAAAAGGTTAATATTGGAATGAGCGCTTTTCATTATAAGATCATTTTTCATAGAAAAGGATCTGATCTTGTAATTGTTCAAACAAAAATTTTTTGAACAATTTGTTCAAATTTGTGAGTTACGGAAAAAGTGAATATAAGCCACTCGATTCTATGGAAGAATGACATAGAGTCTATGTGTTAGACAATTTTTGTGCCCACTCAATTTGTTTTGTAGTATAAATAAGCACGACACCTTCTTCAGCATTGATTTATAATAAGTACATTACAAATGTGGTGAAGGAAAAAATTACCCAACACATGGATTTTATGTAATATTTTCCGTAGAATCCGATGGCGTAATCAGTTTTGTCCTAACTCATAGATTTGAACATACTGTTTGAACAATTGAAAAATCAGATTCCTTTTTATGTAGTCATCCGCCATTTTGATTTTTGGAATTCTAATATAGAATTTAAAATCAGTGACTCAAAATACCTTCATAAAATGAATTATCATACTGAATGAATGAAGTATAATGAAATATTCAATTTTTTCTAACATTCGATACTTATTATAGGATATCAACAAGTATTTGAAATTTGCAGATATTGTTATCGAAATTAAAAAATGTTATACTAGTACCATAAATGTGCTTTTTTATGTTATCATTATTATACGAATGGGCAGGGCATTTATTGCCCATAGCACTGACGTGTTACCTATTGTACTATAATACCCTCAAATTCAATCATCTCCCATGAGGTCATCGTGGGTTGTCTCCAATCTTCATGTTGGTCAAGTATTTTCTTAATCGGCAGTGACTAGTAAGCAGCTCTACTACTACCTTATTCTTCCTTCTCTCCATGTTCAAGAGTTCTTTAGTCCTCCTACTACATGTGCTGGACCAATCAGGAATTGTGATGCTCTTGTCTTAGCCAGTGCATCTGCTTTCTCATTTCCTTTAATACCTTCATGGCCAAGACCCCAGTTTAGTTTAACCCAGTCTTTACCGGCCATCTTCAGAAGATCTTGAAGACAACTCCAGATTAGTGTGAAAGTAAAATCTACGGATGCAAGAGCCTTAATTGCAACTTGACTGTCAGAAGAAATATAAATGTGCAAGCATTCGTATGCTCGTTTACAAATGTCCTATAGACAAGCCTTTATAGCTATTACTTCGGCCTGGAATACTATATGGGATTGAATGAAAAATGTAAGGAATTTCAGCCCTGGGCTTCTTTCGAAAAATTCCAGCCCTTATTTCCAAGAACTTTTTAGAGCCGTCTGTGTACCAAACGAGAGCTCCTGTTTTAAACAAATCTTTCCTTCTCCGTTCATCATGACATTCTTTCTTTTGAGGTAAAATACCTTGAAGCGTTTCATGACGGACAGTTTCCTTAACATAACATCAGTTTGCATGGCGAGAATAGTATCCTCGCATAGCATGCGTTGACTGATATCATGTAGGTCTGTCACCTCAAAATCTCTAAGGTTTGCCCTTATAAGGAGTACCTAGACCTCCGTCGCCGCAATTTGTCTTACAAGAAGGTGGAGCGGCGGGATGTCCAGAATAACCTTAAGAGCTTCTGTTGGTGTTGTTCTCATAGCACCAGTGATCGTCAAGCAGAAAATCCTATGAGAACTTTCTAGTTGTTTTATGGCACTGATTAACTCAGTCCTTGGCAGTCAGATCGCTGATGCATATGTCATAATTGGTCTGATTATCATTGTATATAACCAGTAAGTAATCTCGGGCTTTAAGCCCCAAGTTTTTAAGGTCAGGGCGTTTTCTTCTTCAGGTCAAAACCATAAGTTCCGTCTTATCCAGGTTAACGTATGAACAACGGTCTCTGCGCCATTGCTCTACTATATTGAGCACTGAATGCATGAGTTCCACTAAGGTGCTTTCATGTTTTCCTGTTATCAGGATCGCCAGGTCGTCTGCATAACCCTGTGCCAATGGTGAATTACATTTATGGCCACGCCACATGACCGTGAGATGGGTGACCACAAGTTTCGATAGAATTACAATGAAGGGCCGACGAAACCCTCGTGTGTATTGAGGACACGGAGCGACCCAAGAATGACAGCTCTCTGCATCCATCTCGCAAGTGCCTCGGCATGTTCCTGGCACGCGGGTATGGCTTCGAGGTTACGAACCAGTGATGGCTTCGCACCTTCAAGAGCACCCATCACAAGAACAATCATTTTAATCGAATATTTTTTAAACATTCGTCGCAACTCCCTTATAAGGTCTCGACACCTCCTCCTTTTTCTTCTCCTTAACTGTGATGTTACTGTCGGCCGGAGCCGAGAATTCGATCACGAACATGGTTCTTTTCTCGAAGTCACGGAGAACGATGTCAGGACTCGAGTATACAATAGAGACTATTGTCGAGAACTTGTAGTTCCTGTATATTGGCACTTCTCGTTTTCGACAACTCACTCTATCTCTTTCAGAATGTTCGGCAGGGCAGGGTCGCGGCCAACACCGTCAGAGCGACAAAGATGGCAGGAAAGCACTCCTAGAGTCGCATTGTGTCTGTAGGCGTAAGTCGTTCCCGCGTATATATATACATAGAATACAGAGTAAAGTGTACAGTAATGGAACTGAAAAAAAGGCAGAAAACACAAAAAAAGGGCTAGAACCATAGTGTTACATTAAATAAAGGTGTACTCATAGATTTTAGAAATTCAGAGAACAGAATTTTAAATGCAAATATTGTAGATGCATTACAAATACTATTTGGCAGTTTATTTTAAAGCCGAGTCCCTCTTATTACAAAAGACTTTCGCATTAAACATGTTCTGTGAGCAGATATTGACAGGATACGATCTCTATCGTGCAGTTCTGACCGACCTGGAAGGTTTATATCATTACGTAGACTCAATTCCAATAAATGTGACATGCGCCGAAGGAAGGTGGCTCACTCTACAAAAATCAAGATCGAAATCGAGATTTTTACACCTTTCGATAGTTTTTGAGTTACTCTGTTCAATGAAACCATCGAAAAAAAATTTCGAGCGTTATTATTGCTAATAATCGAGTTGTGAGGTACCCGAGAAGTCGGGCTTTCGCACGAGAGCTCGAGATCCCGTGAAACACCACTCACCACTACATCTCCGCGTCTCATCTATACTCCGTCCGTAAGAAAAGGAAAACGCGGCAGCGACGCTGCTATATGCGTGTGAATGTGATGGTAACTGGAGAGGGAAAATTTTGTGAGTCTTCTCTCTTCCTCTCTCGCAAAAGTCGCGTCTATCGGGTCGACTCCGACCGCTCGCCCTGAAAAATCTCACTTTTCAGATTGAGCCCCCTTTCTTCGGCGCACGTCACAAATATTTTAATTTTTATTGTTTAAGATCACATGCAGCAATAAATATAGAGGTTTTTTATTTTCAAAGATCACGTACAGCAGATTACCTATAAAATAATGTCTTCTCTTGGCAACTGTCATAAATCCAGCTCTTCCCTATGCTTGAGGTTGTGAATAAATTTAAACAAGTTATACATAAGATGGATGCAGGAATTGGGGGCACGTCGTTTAAGTTTATAATGAAAGTCATCAGAGATCCCATAATATACCACATACCCATAATCAAAATAAGGAAGAATCAAGTCTCTTACAAGATAGATTCTCTAAGCTGTAGGCAAAGAGTCCCTTCACCGACTAAGCAGGTGTAAGGTCCTAAAAGTTTTACAAGAAATACGTCGCATGTAAGCACCTTAAACATTTTAGGGCCAAGCATTGGGTCCTGGGGAACCCCACTCATCACATCATTCCAGTCAGAGCGGAGACTATCACTGTTAGCTACACATTGTGCGCGATTCCTTAAGTAAGATTTAAACCAATTAATGGCACTGTTAGAGATTACTAGGTTTTTTAATTTTTGGATTCAGAGGTGGTTCACCAGCTCGAACACATTGGAGTGATAAAAGAAATACAACAATCGCTATTTCATGTTAATCCACTGCAGCTATTAAATCAGAAGTGAATTTAAGGGAAGCAGTGGTGGTACTATATTCCCTCCCAAATCCAACCTGGAATGATCCACACTAGCTACGCTTAACCAAATACTCAGTGAACTGGTGGTCTACTATCTTCTCCAAAGGCTTGGCTAATGCACTGAGAATAGTGATGTGGCGGAAATCTGTCAGAGCTGAAGGATTAGTGATCTTAGGAATTGGACAGATTAGTGCTTGTTTCCAAATAATGGGAAAAATCTCAAGTTGTAGCGAACAATTGTATAAATGAAGTAGAGCAGAGAGTATCACACGGTGAGAAACTTTAACCATCTTAATCGAGATTCCATCAATTTCGATAGCCCCAGAGGTTATCTTTTCAATTACTGGTAGCAGAAAGTCTGCCCCAATGTAAGAGAAGTAAAAGTTAACATTAACATTGGGAGATACTTCGCCGGATAAGACAGTAGGATCAATTGGTAAAGGCTCAAACAAGAAACGTTCCATAAAGTCATTCACCAGGTAGCTCTGATCAAAGGTTTGATCTTGAGAGGAAATAATTCCAAGCCGCCGAATGACCTTCCTAATATTTTCATCCTTCTTATTGTTAACAGTTGCATTATAGTTGTGTTTATTTTTAGAGACCCTAATCTTCGTCTGAACCAAAGCCAAATTCAAAATTATGAAATAAATTAAAATATGTATTTCATATGACTTTGTTAAAGATTTATGTATTATTTTCATTTACAATACCAAGGAAAGCTGAACGGTGCTAAGTCTTTCGCAATTTCCATTAGATTATTACATGCACACGTAGCGCCATCTATTTTTTCACACAATGCTTATTAAACTGAACCATCCATCTACACAGAAAACAATAATTTACTCAATCGGTTGTAAATTGTTCCTTTAGAAAAGTTTTTGGGCTTTCCCGTAAAATTTGGTTGTTCAGACTTATGTTAGCACCGTTAGGGTGACAATGAAAAACCTGAATATTTTTTCTTCAACTGGGACCGCCCTTTCAAATGTTTACTTTTAGCAAATGAATAAATCAGTGTCTTTTGTCTTGGAAATTAAAAGTTCTAACCCATCCCTCAAGACATTTTTAATTATATAACCTCAAAAATATTCTGTGCGGAAAAAAAGAAAAAACACCTATTGATTTATATTTAAAGCAGATTAATTATCAGGGGTAAGCATTCTAAAAGATATAAAATTGTGATACTTCTTGAACCAAAATACATCTAATTCAAAGAAAATCGGAAGGCTATCGTGAGATTGTACCCCTTGGAAAAAAAGTTACCACGTTTTTTCTTTTTTCGATAAACTTATTTTTAGAACTCGCTCAAGGCTTCAGAAAAATAGAATTGACGTTTAAAGCAGGTACAATTATTTGAAAAGAGAAGAACAATTATGGGATAATTTTTTTTCATAAACTACAATTTCACGATGTGAGATTTTTAAAATACCTAAATTTACGATTATAAGGAAATATAACCCTTAGAATATTTTTATATTCGAAAGGTTCAACCCCTGAGATTATACTCCTTGAGAAAATAACTACCCCTTATTTTTTCTTTTTTCGATAAATTTATTTTTAGAACTCGCTCAAGGCTTGAGAATGAAAGAATTGTCGTTTATGACATGTACAATTATTTTTTTTAATACAGAATAATTATGGAATGATTTTTTTCATAAGCTACAATTCTGCGAGGTGAGATTTACAAAATACCTAAATTTACGATTTTATGAAAAACTAACCCTCGAAGTATTTTTATATTCGAAAGGACATAATTGCCTTTCTTTCCAAGGGGTACAATCTCACGATAGCCTTCCGATTTTCTCTAAAATAGATGTATTTTGGTTCAAGAAGTACCACAATTTTATATCTTTTAAAATGCTTACCCCTGAGAATATACCCACTGAAAAAAAAATTACCTCGTATTTTTCATCTTTTCGATAAATTTTTTTCAGAACTCACTGAAGGCTTGAAAAAGAGAGAATTGACGTTCAAAGTATGCACAATTTTTTTTATAAAACAAATTTATGGCATAATTTTTTTTCGTAAGAAACAATTTTATATGGTGAGATTTTTAAAATATCTGAATTTACGATTTTCAGAAAACAGTCATTTTATAAAAAAAAGAACAAATGGGGGATAACTTCTTGTGAAAAAGGAATAATTTTAAGGGGTGGTACTTCAGAATGTAATAATATTTTATAGGTTACATTTTCTAAAAATCATAAATTTAGGTATTTTAAAAATCTCACCTCGTGGAATCATCGCTTATGAAAAAAAATATTCTATAATGTTTCCTTATTGAAAAAAATAATTGTACATGCTTTAAACTTCAATTTTTTGTTTTTCCAGACTTGAGCGAGTTCTAAAAATAAGTTTATCGAAGAAAGAAAAAAATTTGGGGTAACTTTTTTTTCAAGGCGTATAATCTCAGGGGATATGCCTCTCGAATATGAAAATACTTTAGAGGTTAGCTTTCATAAAAGCCGTAAATTTAGGTATTTTAAAAGTCTTATATCGTAGAATTGTAGTTAATGGATAAAAAATTATCCAATACTTGTTATTTTTTTAAAATAATTGTATATGCTTTAAACGTCAATTATTTCTTTCTCTAGCCTTGAGTGAGTTCTAGAAGTAAATTTATCGAAAAAAGAAAAATACGGTTCAACTTTTTTTTCAGGAGGGGTCTTAGGGGGTCAGCTCAGTCTTCCGAATTTCTTGAAATAAGATGTATTTCGGTTCAATAAGTATTGCAATATTATATCCTTCAAAATTCTTACCCATGAGAATTTATCTGCTTTAAAAATAAATTAATACGTATTTTTTCTTTTTTTTTCATACAAAATATTTTTGAGGTTATATAATAAAAAATGTCTTGAGGGATTGGTTAGAATTTTTAATTTTTTGATGCGTTGTTTGAAATACTTGAAATACTAAATGATGTTATATGTAGATATAATATCACTGCATTATTACACTATATTACTGCTCATTAACAAATTTTACGCACAAAATTATGTTAGCGTAGATCAAGGAAAGTGAATTATCGGAGAAGCAGTTAATGTACACAGATCCTCTAGTTATTTAATGTTAAACAAGTATCTCACTTTGAGTAACTAATTCTTATACATGGAATGCAACAATTCCCTAAATGTTGATAAAAATGAGGTTTTTGGATAAATATTGCAAAATGACTGTTTTATGCTGAGGAAATGCAAAGCGCATTGCGCACTGTTATTAAAATTAATTTTCAAAATTGATGCAAAGGAATATTGAGGCAATTTTTTTTTAACGAGGCTGCCTCTATTAGGAATAATATACACCTGACCGAATTCGTTTCAAATCGGGCAGGCAGTCCATGCTCAAGTCATAGAATCATTTGCACTCAAATATGTTGCTTTTCAAAGGGAATAAGACGACACATACCTTACCGATTCGGATTAAAAAGAAAATTGTTGACAAAGTTACGAGTATTTGAATTTGAAAAATTGAAAACGCGTATCATAAAAAAAAAGTCCAAATTTGTGTTAAAAGTGTGATATTTTTGAAGCTAATATGGATATTTATCTTTTTCTTTCTGATTCTGATGGAATTTCTTGTCCTCTTTCGAAATCTGTTGCAAACTTTTAAAAAAACTGATCAATTGATAAAACCGAAGCGGTTCATCTGTTAATATTCAAAGTCAATTTACTCAAAAAACCAATCGTTTTTTTCGCTTGATTTTTTTCTAGATGTGAAAAAAGTGAAAGGAACGAATATTTCTCTCTAAGAAAGCTATAGAAAAATGTCTCTCGACACTTTTTTTCATCTCGCGTTATTTTCGAGATTTTTTAAATTACGTGTTTTTTTTTGTTTTTTATGACACCATGAAATTGTATATTTCAGAAAAAATAAATTTCAAAGGATATTATGCATATTTTTGCAAAAATCTCGAAAATAACGCGAAATAGAAGAAAGTATTATGAGACATTTTTCTGGATCTTTTTTAGGAAAATTCGTTTGTTCGTTTGACTTTTTTTGCATCTTGTGTCATTTTGAAAAAAAACGTGAATTGGCGTTTTTCAGACAGAAAAAATTCTCTCTTCTCTCCAGAGCGCGGGCACAGAGTAGATTATCATAAAACATACTTCTCACATTAGGTGGAATCTAGAAAAAAATCAAGAGAGAAAAAAAGTGGGGTTTTTGAGTAATTTGACTTTGAATATTTTTAGAAAAATAGCCGCCAAATGTGAATTTTGAACTATTTAAAAACTTTTCAATGGATTTCGAAAGAGGACGAGAAATTCTGTCAGAATCAAAAAAGGTAAACGCCTATATTACCCTTAAAAATATCACACTTTTAACAGGAATGTTGACTGTCTGCCAAGTTTGAAATGGATACGGTCACCTATTCAAAAATCAATATATTGAAAATCTTAAATTATTTTTATTATTATATCAACTGAGTTGTCAGTTTACCCCGAGATTTTAAAGTATGGGGTAAACTGGCATCTTTGAAACAAATTAAAAATGCAAGGATTGCTTTATCGATTTTTTCATTATTTATATGAATATGAAAATGTGAGCTCTAATAATAGGAGCATCTTTTTTTAAAGAAATTAGCATATCAATATCTCGTATTCTTAATTTTGCATAAGGGTAGTAAACATTAAGCTTACCACGTTGCCCGGGCCTACCCTACTTCTTGAAAAAAAAGATAGATATATTACTTCTTATTTAAGTGAAAATATTGAGTAAAAATTGCAAAATATAATTTAAACACATTATTAACTACTACAGCATATGTATAAATAACTGAAGCATCGGCTCAAAGAAAGATGTATGAACAGAGATTTCGACTCACTGAAATTTCTGTTCATATTGTTAGTTTTTGTGATTTGGATATTCGTCCGCGGTAGCGCTAAAGTTTAAATTTAAATACTGGTTAATGTCAGAGACATTTTTAATTACACTTATATCAGACAACAGGTTTATTATAAGAAAATAAAATACAATTTTAATCTCAGTTCTTACTTACTACAGATGCTAATATTATCGTCTATTTATTCACATTTTATTTATATTAACGCTATACCCCTTTCCGTCGGATCCACGAGGCCCAGTCAGTTTCTTTGATGATTCTGATGCACGATGATCTCCTGATTTCGAATCTGTGTCGTACGTTTCTGTCATTTATGGAATTTGCGGCATATTCGCAATTATGTAAATTTGATTAATTCCTGAGCACCTATGCATTTAATATTTTTTTTAAATTGCTTGTGCATTTCGTTAGAATAGATCAAAAGCAATAAAAGTTTTCTGAACATAATTGCGATCAGACAAATATTTATTCCAGAAAATAAACAAAAAGGGAAAATTGATCGAAAAAATATCTCTGTCAATATCTCAGAAAATATTGTTTGGACGAGAATGCTTTTTTGCACACCCGAAAGTGCTGGTGGAAATACATATTTTTTGTGAGATATTATCCCCGTAAAGTTGATAATTTTCAAGGAAAGAGAGGCTTTATGTGAGGAAATATACTGTGTTACAACAAAAAGTTGTTTTTCTCGAAGCAAATTGATTTTCGAATTAAAATTTATGTCAAAAACTAAGTCTCACAAACTAACAAATACAAGCCTCGTGAATAGAGCATACAGAAACTTTAGGAGTTTGGGTCCCTGAACCCTTACACAGTTTCTACGCCTGTGAACTCAGAGCTGACCGGAATAGACCTGAACAGAGCATACAGAAACTTTAAAAGTTTGGGTCCCTGAAGCCTTACACAGTTTCTACGCCTGTGAACTCAGAGCTGACCGGAATAGACCTGAATAGAGCATACAGAAACTTTAGGAGTTTGGGTCCCTGAACCCTTACACAGTTTCTACGCCTGTGAACTCAGAACTGACCAGACAAGTGCGCGCTTCCAAGTTTATAGTATCACTCAAGGACCCTTTGTCATCTGTAAGCCCGACACTCCAAAAAAATAGAAGCTAATGATTCTTAAGCGAATAAAAATAATTGAAAGAAAATTGTATGAATGCATTTCTGATATTGTCCAAAATTGATTAGGATTTATCCCGATCTTCTACTGTATATAGCAACCCAGTTACAGGGCTAACGACAGGGGGGAGGGGGGGTAACAGGAGGATTCCCGCCTGGGCCCGCAGTTCTTCGAAGGGGCCCGTAAATCCTCATTCATTACCATCCTACATAATTTTCTAATTTTACAATTGTTGGGGGGAGAGAGAGGAGGGGCCCGTGCATGGTTACTCCCGGGCCCGGATTTGCTCTCGGCGGCCCTGCCCAGTTAGAAACCTCCACTTACAAGGCGCGTACAGGTGAACCTCTGTTTATTTAACAATTCGTAACTAATGTCAGTACTTTAGTAGGATCTCGAAGAATAGATATGCCAATTTTCAGACATTCTGGCCTTTTTTCTACAAAGGTATGGCAAGTTGAAGTAAGCTAATTAAACAATGCTGCCTAACTATATAAATTTAAATAATTTACAGACAAAATCATATGAACTTGTACTTTTTAGTTTGTGAGACTTAGTTTTTGACATAAATTTTGATTCGAAAATCAATTTGCTTCGAGAAAAACGACTTTTTGTTGTAACGCATTATAATTTCCTCACATAGAGCCTCTCTTTCCTTGAAAATTATCAACTTTACGGGGATAATACTTCTCACAAAAAATTTGTATTTCCACCAGCACTTTCGTTTCGGCGAAAAAACATTCTCGTCGAGACAATATTTTCTGAGATATTGACGGAGATATTTTTTCCTCGTCGATCCGACGGAAATGGGTATAGCGTTCGGACTAAACGTCCTTTGAGTCGATGCAAAGTGGGATGAAATAAAAAAAAAAGAGGTTCAAAATAACCTGTAGAAGGCAATTCTTTACCCATTTCGGATTTTTTTTTAAAATTCAGCATTGAATTTTGAAGAGATTTGTGTAACCTGATTTTTAAACTTTTGTTTGTTCAAGCTTTTATGTTAATGCAAATAGTAAAAAAAGTCGACTTTTTCTTTTTTTGCAGAACTAGCACAAAAGGCACTTTCAAAAAATTGAATAACATGCCAAAGATTACATTACACCATATAAAACCAAAATAATAATCAAAGTAAATCCGGAACTTTTTTATCTTCTTTAAAGCTTTCAAAGAATAGAAACAATCAATGTCATTTTTGATAAACAGTTTTGATCATTCGAATTCAACCATTGCTTTTTTGTTTTTGTTATGGAAGCTTGTTTATTTGTTTTTCATAAATATTACGCTAGATTCACTTCATGTCCATTGCATTTTTGAATGCATAGCATTTACATTGCCTATTGTCGTCACATATGTTTCTGATGTTTAGGCTGCTAAGTCGTAGAAAGGCTCGTCATCTTGTTTTGAACAGACTCACGTGATGCAGGATTCAACAGATTTTTTCACGGCATCGCGGGCATATGGAATGTATGACAATGAATACCACGTCATTGACAAGGATTGAAGGATTATGAAGAGAAGAGCGAGCCCCGGTTTATGCAGCTGCAAAAAAATTTAAAAACAATTTTTAATAGTAATATATTCAAATTAACATTATGATCGGTGCAGGATACATCGAGATTTAGGGCGTATTGAATTGATCATTGCTATCCACTATCCTCACGGAGAAAAATGAACATTTGGGTTGCGGGAAGAGTGCTAAACTAGATCAAAAAGTGATACTCATGTAGGAAGAAATGCACAAATATTGATTTCATTCCTAGATATTTTAGTCACCATAAGAAATGAAAATGAATCCTAAATATATAATAAGTATTTGATACGCTAATGGAATCAGATACCATAAGACGTCGTAGTTTCATTTGTTTAATTGGAGAAAGCACATTACTATCGAAATCTCATATTGTAACCAGTTATAGAACTTAATATTAATTCGAAGCTTTGTGCTCATTTGAAGAAAATACAATTATCATTTTTATGAATTAATGTAAGCCAGTATCAACTTGTTCTATCCTCTCTTCGTTTAAGGTAATGTTGCATACTGTTTTCTCACCCCTTCTTTCAAAAACGATAATTCTTGTTTTATTTGCGTTAATCTTAAGATCCATACTCTTCATGATGGTATCCAGTCTGCTTATCATTCTCAGAAAATCGACGGCTAATTCCGCTGTAACAATTTTATCATCTGCAAACGCCAGTCCACATACTTTCACTGTCCCGAGATCAACACTTTCTTCATCTACAAGGGTCGTTCTTAGAAATTTGACCATGTATATATTGAACATCCAGGAGGACATAACGCAGACTTGCCTAACGCCCTGCCTTGTATCAAACCAATCGCTAAATTGTGCATTCAATCTTACACTCGCTTGACTACCATTGTACTATATATTGCTTCTATTGTTCTTAGAAGCCAACCATTCACTCCATATTCTTTCAGGACTTCTCAAAGTTTAGATCTATTTACCTTATCGAAAGCTTTTACATGGTCAACAAATACACAGAAAAATCTTTTGTTTACCCTCAAACTTTTTTCTATGAAAACAGCCCTACCATTCTTTAGTTTCTTAACCACGGACATAATGTCGTCGATACTGATTCTTTTTCCGCTACCTACAACGAGATTGACTAACGTATTCTCTTCAATGGGAAGGTTGTTATGCTCCAAAGCTTGACCTACATACAATCTCTTGAAAAAATCTCTCACACAGTCTTTCACATTGTCCGAATCCCATACCATTTCATCATCAGCATTCTTCATTCCGACTACCTCAGTGCTAGAACTTCCTTTCCTAATCTTCTTAAACCATATTCAAAATAATTTCTTATTTCCTTCAAAGTCATTCAGCATTTTTTTATCTTCTTCTGCTTTGATTTTGTCCTTGCTTTCTTTGACTAGTATCTTGGCTCTTCTATTTCTATCCCTTTAATCATTTTCTAATCTAGTCCTTTCCTTATCGCTAAGACCTTTACTAGTTAATGTTCTCGAGTATGCTTGCTCTTTCTCTTTGACAGCTACGCGGATTTCATCATTCCATTAAGCATCTCCAGCCTTTTTTCCTACAGCCGCAGTACCGCACACTTCAGGTGCACTCTTGGAGATGCTGTCCCGTAGTATTATCCATGCACCGTCTACATTTTTATTGTTCATTTCAGTCTGCCAGTATTCTTCATGATGTTCTAAATATTTATTCACCTTCTCACGATATACCAATTGAACTTCTGGATTCTGCAAATTCTCTATTCTAATTCGCGTCTGCTTCGGCTTATTATCAGTTTTTCTTGTCCTCCACCCTTGACCTGGACTCATTTTTAAAACTAACAGCTAGTAATCCGTTCCGTACTCAGAGCCTCTCATAACCCTTGTATCCCCTGCAAGCCCTCTCAGTCTCTCATCCGCTACAACAAAGTCAATCATACTGTGACTTTCGTCTCTGCACCAAGTATACATGTGGATCTTTTTATGTCTGAACCAAGTGTT
>JAUMHM010006382.1:0-17975 GCA_032362435.1 Melikaiella ostensackeni
TTTTTTGAGTGTATTTTATCAAAAGCTTGTTCTCAACATATTTCGTATAATTTACATTTGTTCTTCTGTTTAAAAAGCGGCTTTCCATAAAACTTGAAATTTCTGTATGCTAATTGTGACATCAGTCTCAAAAAAATTTGGTAACTTAGCTTTTTCCTTGAGACTGCCTTATAAAATAAAAATATCTCAGAAGGACAAAATGGTACTTATTATCTTTTGGATAACAAATACAGTATATATAGGCTGTAATGAAGCAACAGAATATTATTATTGTAATCAGTTTTTTCTCTGCTTGAAAAAATAGCAATCTTCAATTCTATTGGTAAATATAATCATAATAAAAATATACTATAAAATATATAAATGAAATATATAATGATATTGTATGATAGTAATCTTCGAATTGATTCATTCGCTTTGTCCATATTAAAGAATTTACAATTTAAAATCTATAAAATTGAATAATTCCCAGTTTTGAATCTTAAAAACTGTCCTATTCAGGAAAAAAACATTCAAAATTGCATCAATTTGTTTTTCACATTAAATATTAGAGCCTTGAATTTCAAATATATTGAAAATTGAAGAATCTTAAGTTGCAAATTATTAAAATTGAAGAATTTCCATTATTCCTAATTAAACTATTCAAAAAAAAAGTTTAAGACAAGATACCTCGAAAACATAAGTCTTGGAAATTGAATAATCTGGGGTTTTATATTTTCAAAACTCAAGATTTTTCAAATGTAACTCTTCAAAATTGTAGGAATTTGAATTCCAAATCTTGAGAATTGAAGTGTTTTTAGTTTTGAAAATTTACAATTAAAAAGTATACAACTTTTAAGATTTGGTTGAAGATTCATCATATTAATTGAAAACTCCTTCCCTTGGTTAAAGATTTAATTATTATGTGAAAATTCCTTCTTTTTGTTGAAAATGTATCTTTCCTGGTTGAAAAATTCATTTACTTGATTCAAAATTATAGTATTTTGTTGAAAATTCTTTTTTTTTTGTTGAAAATGTATTTTTTTAGTTAAAAATTCAACTCTTTGGTTTAAAACTGATTTATTTCGTTGAAAATTCATCTTTTTGTAAAAGCCTAATCTTTTTCAGTTGGAGATTTAACAATTTCGTTGAAAACAATTTTTTTTTAGAAAACGTATCTTTTTCAATTAAAAATTCAACTTATGTGTTTGAAATTAATTAATTTAGTTGAAAATTCATCTCCTTTGGTTGAAAATTCATGAACTTTGTTGAAAGTAGAATTAATTGGTTGAAAACTCATTTTCTGGGTTGAAAATTCACCATTTGAGTTGAAAATTAATCCTCTCAGTAGAAAAATTTAATATTTTGTTGAAAATTCGTTTTTTTCTACTTAAAAACTAATTTTTTTATATGAAAATTTAACTATTTCTTTTTCGGTTGAGATTTAATCTCTTCTGGTGGCTTAAAAACTTAAGTATTTTGTTGAAAATTCGTATTTTTGGTAGAAAATTAATATTTTTGGTCGAAAATGCAACTTTTTCGTTAAAAATTATTTGCTTCTACTTTAGGACTTAACTGTTTTCTTGAAATCTTGTATTTTTTGGTTAAATTCAACTTTCTATGATTTAAATTTAAAATCTTTTCTGGTGAAAGATTCATCATTTAAGTTAAAAATTCATTTCCTTGGGTAAAAATTTCACCATTCTAATGAAAACATATATATTTTTATTGAATATTTAACGATTTGGTTTGAAATTCATGTATTTTGTTGAAAATTTGTCTTCTTTCAGAAACCTTATCTCTTTCAGTTGAATATTCAACTATTTTGTTGAAGACTCGTCCCTTTTGGTAGAATTCAACATTTTGTGATTTCAAATTAATTTTTATTTTGTTGAAATATCAAGTTTTACATTCTTCGTACTAATTCATCTCTTCTGCAATCAAATTCAAGTACTTTGTTGAAAGTAGAACTATTTTGTTAAAAATTCATTTTAATGGTTGAAGGCTCTTCATTTTGGTTGAACACTAATTTTTTTATTTGAAAATTAATCTTTTTGGTCAAAAATGCAACTATTTGGTTTGAAATCATTTGGTTTCAGTTGATGATTCAGCTATTTTGTTGAAAATTCGTTTTTTGAATTGATTTAACTCTTTATGATTTAAAATTGAAATCTTTTTCGATTCAAATATTGACTGTCACATTCTTCGTTTCCACATTTGATAAAATCTGAAAAAGAAGGATATAAAATGAAAACATTCGTCCTTGTAATTCTTTGAACATATTTATATTTGTTGGAAAATATCCAAACTTTGCATTTTTTATAAGAATTATTGATAAAATTGCTGAATAGTATCTATTTTCAATTAATCGTAATAATACATTCATTTCTCTCGCATTGCATACCAAAAATCTGTATTTCAAAAAAGCTTCCATTAAACAAAAAATTAGTAAAAGTAGGCGGCAGGCGCCTAAAAAAAGTGTTTCCTAGCCTATTCGGTCGTTAATGAAGTCGATCAAATGTCACCTCTCCCGCCCTGACTCCACCCGTCATCAAATCACCCCTTCACTCACGCCCCCACTTCCCCCCGCTCTCGTTCCTTCCTTTCCTGACTTTCCCTCGTTTCCTAACACTTCCTCTCTCCTCCCCACACTTCCTCCCGTTTCATCTCATTTCACCTCCTGCCCTCATTCCCCCTCAAACCATAATTTCCCTTCCATAATTTCTATTCACTTTCCCACCCCGCCCACACTACCACCATCCCATATCTCCCCCCACAGACAACATCCCTCCCATAATTTCTATTCATTTCCCCACACTCATTTTCCCACCCGTCCACACTTCCTTCGCCCCTTATTTCCCCTCACTCCCCTTCCCGACACTTCACATCCCCTCCTTCAATTCTCTCCCTCCATTTCTCCTCACTTCTCCGCCCGACATTTCCCTAAAATTATTGAAATCTTCGTAAAGTTTATAAAACCCATTAAAATTTTTCAACGCTCTCGAAAGTTCCTCTGAATTTTAAAAAATATGTAACCCAAAGTGTTTAAAATTCTTCAAAATGTTTGGTTTGATCTTGAAATATTTTTAAATCCCTTAGTTCTTGTGAATAAATTCTTTGAAATCCACTAAAATAATATAAAACCTCTTCAAGATACTAGACGTCCAGTATAAACCAAACCACTGTTCAGCATAGTTCCTATTCTGACGCGAACGCCCACGCTTACGCGCATTCAGTTTTGCGTTCGAGCATGTATAGACCTTAAGAGAAAATTTACTTTTGGTTCAATAGATCGAATTTCTTCCGGACTTTCCTTTGAGTTCAAATATCTTTGGAGTTATTATTTCTTTAATAGCATCAATTTTTCTCACGTAATATCTTCCAATTTAACACCCCTCCCAATAAGAAATAGTAACATTTTAGCCTCCCTCACAAACCGTCTTACATAAGATCTGAATGACCCCTTATATAAAAAGTATAAAATGAGAAAAAGACGTAGAAGCTTGTTTCATAGACACGTGTATAATAAATGTTATTTTACCTTGAGGAAAGGAGATCATTTTATGATATGAAATGTACATATATTAGAACTTCATTGAAATTTACGTCAAAATAGTTCAATTGTGTAGGTAAGCAAACTTTGAAATGTACGCAGTTTCGTAACCTGACATAGTAAAACTTGCAGATAATAGAGACGGAAATATAAAATTATTGGAATTACACAAGAAAATAGATTAATTTTCAATCGAGAAGGGTATGTTTAAAATTTCATATGAAAAGCTTCATTTTCAACCAAAAAAGAAAAAATAAAACAATGTTTCAACAAATTATTTTAATTTTCTACCAAAGAGATCAATTTTCAACTCAAATGATGAATGTTCAACTAAAAGAATGAATTTTCAACAAAGTAGTTCCACTTTTAACCAAGCAGTTGAATTTTCAACCTAAAGAAATGAATTCTCAATAAAAATGTAATGGTTAATATTTTAACCTAAAAAGATTTCGATTTTAAATTCAAAAAAGGTGTATTCAACAAAAAAAGACTAAATTTCGAAAAATAATCGATTCCTAAACTAAAATCAAGTAATTTTCAACTAAACAATTGTATTTTTGACCAAAAAGATTCATGTTCTACCAAAAGTAGTAAATTTTCAACCAAATAAATATGAAAACAGAAATATTTGAAGTAGTTTTCACAAAACAAGCTTTTATTGGAATACACTGGAAGAAAATGAAATAATTTTCTATGAAAAGGAGGCTTTCAATAGTAGTGATAATAACAAAATAAAAATGTTGGGCATAAATATCAAAATGTTTTCCTCATATATGTAAATTCAATTTTCAATCCTTACGCCTACGCTTTTATCTTTTTATTATTACTATTATTGTAAACCTCCTTTCTAGAGCGTATGATTTTTTGTCTTTCGCAAATATTTGTTCCTCAAATCCTTCGCAATTTCGAGCAGTCGAATTCCTCAGTTCAAACTCCTTTTTTTGGGGCGAGGTGGCAAACTCAAATTTGATAGAATTTCTCATTGTCATGAGAAATACGTATGTATGCAAAGTTTCAAGTCGATTGGATATGTGGAAGTGTATCAAAGTTGGAATGTACCTAAGGTTTGACCCTGACATAAAAACTTGTAAAATGGTTGCATTCTTAGCACAGCTTTTCTAAAATAATGATACATATTCTTCTTTCTAATTCTTTTAACAGGTTTTGTAGAATTTATATTTATTCTTCTATGTAAAAAGCGGCTTTTCATAAAACTTGAAAAATTTTATACATATGCTAATTGTGACATCAATTTAAAAAAATGTTTTAACTTTGTTTTTTTCCTTCAGACTACCTTATGAAATACAAATATTTCAGAAAGACAAAAATGATGCCTATTATCTCTTAGATAACGATTACAGTATATATAGACTGTAATGAAGTCCAGAATATTAGTACTATAACCAGTTTTTTCTCTGCTTGGGAAAATGAAGATCATTTATACTCTGGTCTTCACCTTGGTAGCAATCTTCAATTCTATTGGTAAATATAATTATGATAAAAATATACTACAAATATATAAATAAAATGTATAATAATATTGTATGGAAATAATCTTCAAATTCATTTATTCACTTTGTCCATCTTGAAAAATTTACATTTGCAAATCTATAAAATTGAATAATTGAGGGTCCGGATGCAATAAGGGCACATAAAATTTTCTCGTGCGAAAACGAAGTCCCCCGGAAACTTTCAAAGAAATTTTCGAATTTCAATTTTTGAAAGATATATAAGGATGTGAAATTTAATTGCGCATATTTTTTTCCCTAGACAAAAAGTTGTAACTTTTTTAGCTTGAAAATTAAAGCCAAAAAACTTACTTTTTCAAAAAAGTAAGTTTTTTGGCTTTAATGTTTAAACTAAATAAGTTACAACTTTCTGTCGCAAGAAAAAAAGATGCGCAATCAAATTTGACATCCATATATATCTTTCAAAGATTGAAAATCGAAAATTTGTTCGGAAGCCTCCAAGGGACTTCGTTTTCGCACGAGAAAATTTTATGTGCCCTTATTGCATCCGGACCCTCAATTTTCGGCGTTAAATCTTTAAAATTGTTCTATTCCAAAAAAAATATTCAAAATTGCATCATTTTCTGCTTAAGTCATTAAATATTAGAGCCTTCAATTGCAAATATATTCAAAATTGAGGAATGTTAAATTGCGAATTGTTGAAGTTGAAGAATTTTCAATTTTAATTATTCCTAATTGAACTATTAAAGAAAAGAAACGTTCAAGATAACATACCTTTGAAATATAAATCTTGGAAACTGAATAATCTGGAGTCTTATATATTCAAAATTCAAGATTTTTCAAATATAACTCTCCAAAATTGTAGAAATTTGAATTGGAGATCATTGAAATTAAAGCGTTTTTAATTTTGAAAATTAACAGTTAAAAAGTAAGCGAAATTTAAGGTTTGGTTCAAGATTCATCGTTTTAGTTGAAAACTCATTTCCCTGTTTGAAAATTTAAGTATTTTGTTGGACATTTTCAGAGCCTCAATGATTTATACGCCAAAACAAAAAAATTACAATTTTATTAGCTCCACCTTCAAATTCAAAAGTCACTCTAGGTGGGATTCACATCTAAAGCAACAATACACGCTAGACACCCTGATTAAATACAAAAAATTATTACTATGAAATAAAAGCGTACTTCTTGATTTCACAAATCGTTATTTTTACACTTACTGTAATTAAAATGAATAGAAGAAAAATGTTTTATGTTGGCCTGAAATCATTTTTCTCTATTCAATTCAAAATCGAATAATTCTTACTTCTTTATTTCCACCCACAAAATGTATGTTCATTTCGTATATTAATGAAATACACTCTAAGAAGATTCATTAATAATAAAAAATCAAAGTATCTTCGAACCTTTACTTTGAAGAGCGCGAATCTCAATGAAGAGGAAATAATTCCTGGTAAAAAATATGTTAACGGTAGAAAAAACAAAAAAATATATTATGATTTTACTGGCAAACCTCAGTCTGACAATCATTGATACTGCCAGCAAAATCGGTTCTACAAACTTTTTTCATATTAAATTAAAACTTCTTGATTTCCAATACTTGACAAACAAGTTTAAACTTTATATAAACTCAAAATTCGCCTGAATATTCTATCCGTTTTGAGCGAGCACCTGCCTTTGATTTCATTTCATGAATTCATTTAATTTAAGTGAGAAATTTAAATTTATAACATTTTTGAAAGGCTTTGAGAATATTAGATTTCGCATATTATGTTTCTAAATTGCCAAGTGCTACATTAAAAATTTTTTATATTTCGCACTTGAGTCCTATTTAGGTACAAAGGACTCCCACTGACCGATGGTCGGTGAGAGAAGTTTTGCTTAGTGAGGGGAAGCGGCGTAGTGGGGGAGCTGCGAGCGGGTGTTTGGGCGGAATTCTTCCGTGCCTCTTCTGACCACCTTGCTTCTCGTTAAGAATACTATCCTTAGGACATGGATCCTTAGGACATCCGCTGGCCCGCGCCAGCGGATCAATATATTATTCTGAATAAAATTATACAATGTCTTGTCAGGAAAGTAGTTCGCGAATTGGAAATTTTCTGTGTGAATGAAAAAAAAAGTTATCTTCACTTAATATCACAGTCGTCAAGTATTATCATTTATCTTTGGTTAACATCCCAGTCGAAAATTTTGAACGAATTGTGGCTGTAGCTACGAGTACCGAAATTTCCGTGAGAATGGCCGGATTTTTTCACTTCGAATATCGAAACCAGGAAGAGGGACTATTTGTACCGAAATTTCGGTACAAATAGCTGGAATTTTTCAATTCACATAGACCCTCCCATAATTTTTTTAATTTGAAATGTAATGAAGTGTCGTTTATAATTGAAAATTATTTGTGAAACCTAATTGCAATCCTAATATTTATTCAAATTTGAAGCATCTTGGAAAATTGGTTCTATAATATATTGTATTAGATATAATAAATGCTCATTGAAAACCTTACAATTAAAGAATATATATTGATTATTTATGTTCGTTTGATGTAAACATTGTAATTTAATAGGTAAAAATGCCTGCATTATAATGAACCTATTCTTACAATCGTATTAGCTTGAAATATTTCGTAAATTGATCCGTTATTTGATTTCATATTCACATATATACATAGACGATAAAAAAGTACCAGATGCCTCGACTAGAACTGTTTGCTTTCTTTCATGTTCAAAACACGTGAAAGAGAATAAACAGAATTCCTCAATTGAAAAACATTTTGCTTATCAGGTCCATTAGGCTGGCACCTACAAAATCGAATTTCAGCATTCTTCATGGCTCAGAATTATTGGATTATTTTGAGCTCTGGGAATCCGCAAAAACTAACCACCCCAAAACAACCCTTAAGTTCCAAAATCAACCCCTTTCAAAAAACATAATTTTTTAGTAAATTGAATCCCGCTGTATTTTTAGGCTATCTTTTGGCTCCTCAAAAATACCAACCTTGGTTTTTGGACTTCACCCTTAACGTCAAAAACCAACCCCTCTCTACCATGTCGATGTGACTTTGTCAAAAAATAATATTTTTCTCAATTTTTGAATGTTTACAGAGTCTCTGATTTTTGGGCTTCTTAAAAATACCAACTTTGATTTTTGGACCCCAAACCTAACGACTAAAAACTACCCCCATTGTACAACTCAGATATAATTTTGTCAGAAAATGAAGTTTTTTTAAATTTTTTAATCATATCAGAGTCCATGATTTTTGGGCTCCTCAAAAATACCAACCCCGATTTTGAGGCTTCAAACCTTAACGCCAAAAACCAACCCCTCTCTACCATGTCGATGTAACTTTGTTAAAAAATAATCTTTTCCAGAATTTTTCAGTGTTAACAGAGACTCTGATTTTTGGGCTGCTCAGAAATACCAACCCTGATTTTTGGGCTTTAATCCTTAACGCCAAAAATCAACCTCTCCATAACATTGTCAAAAAATAACGTTTTTCCGAATTTTTTAAACTCGACAGACTCCTCGATTTTTGGGCTCCTCAAAAATGCCAACCCCGATTTTAGGGCTCCAACCCTTATGGCTAAAAACTGCCCCCATTGTAAAACTCAGATACAACTTTGACATCCAATGACCTTTTTTTTAATTTTTTAATTTTGCCAGAGTCCCAGATTTTCGGGCTCCTCAAAAATACCAACCCCGACTTTTGGGCTTCAACCCTCAACGCCATAAACCAACCCCTCACAAGCATGTAGATATGACTTTGCCGGAAAATAATCTTTTTCATAATTTTTCAATCTTAATAAAGTCTCTGATTTTTGGGCTCCTCGATAATGCCAACTTTGATTTTTCGGCTCCAACCCTTATGGCTAAAAACTACCCCTATGGAACGTCGCAGATATAACTTTGTCAGAAATAACCTTTTTCTGAATTTTTTAATCTTGACAGAGTCCTTGATTTTGCGGCTCATCAAAAATAACAACCCCGAATTTTGGGCTTCAACCATGAACGCCATAAATCAACCCCTCTCTAGGATGTAGATATGACTTTGCCGAAAAATAATCTTTTTCTGAATTTTTAAATCTTAATAAGCTCTCTGATTTTTCGGCTCCTCGAAAATACCAACTTTGATTTTTGGGCTCCAACCATTATGGCTAAAAATAACCCCATTGTACAACTTAGATATAACTTTGACAAAAGTAAACTTTTTCTTAATTCTTTAATCTTGACAGAGTCCTTGACTTTTGGGCTCCTTGAAAACACCAACCGCGACTTTTGTGCTTCAACCCTTAACGCCAAAAAACAACCCCTCGCTACCATGTCGATATGAATTTGCCGAAAAATAATCTTTTCCTTAATTTCCCAATCTTAATAAAGTCTCTGATTTTTGGGCTCCTTGAAAATACCAACTCTTATTTTTGTTCTCCAACCCATATGGCTAAAAACTACACCCATTGTACAACGCAGATATAACTATGTCAAACAATAAATTTTTCCTGATATTTTTAATCTTGGCAGAGTCCATGACTTCTTTTCTCCGCAAGAATACCAACCCCGATTTTTAAGCTTCAACTCTTAACGCCACAAACCAACCCCTCTCAACCAAGTCGATGTAACTCTGTCAAAAAATAACATTTTCCGAATTTTTCAGTGTTTACAGAGTCTCTGATCCTTGGGCTCCTCAAAAATACCAACCCTGATTTGTGTGGTTCAACCCTTAGCACCAAAAACCAAGCCCTCTCTACCATGCCGATATGACTTTGCCGAAAAATAATCTTTCTCTTGATTTTCCAATCTTAATAAAGTCTCCGATTCGATACGTCGCAGATATAACTTTGTCAAAAATAACCTTTTTCTGAATTTTTTAATCTTGACAGAGTCCTTGATTTTTGTGCTCCTCAAGTATACCAACCCGACCTTTAGGGTCCAACCCTCAACGCTATATGCCAACCCCTCTGTAGCATGTAGATATGACCTTACCGAAAAGTAAACTTCTTCTGAATTTCTCAATCTTAATAAAGTCTCTGGTTTTTGGGCTCCTCGAAAATGCCAACTTTGATTTTTGGGCTTCAAACCTTATGGCTAATAGCTACCCTTATTTTACAACGCAGATATAAATTTGTCAAAAAATTAACTTCGTCTAAATTTTTCAATCTTGACAGAGTCCCTGATTTTCCGACTCGTCAAAAATAACAACCCCGAATATTGGGCTTCAACCCTTAATGCGATGAACCAACCCCTCTCCAGCACGTAGACATGATATTGCCGAAAAATAACCTTTTCTGCACTTTTCAATCTTAATAATGTCTGATTTTTGGGCTTCTTGTAAACAACAAGTTTGATTTTTGGGCTCCAACCCTTATGGCTAAAAACTACCCCCGTCGTACAACGCAGATATAACTTTGTTAAACAATAACCTTTCTCTGCATCTTTTAATCTTGACAGAGTCCCTGATTTTCCGCCTCATCAAAAATAAGAACCCCGAATGTTGGGCTTCAACCCTTAACGCCATAAACCAACCCCTCTCCAGGATGTAGATATGACTTTGCCGAAAAATAATCTTTTTCTTAATTTTTCAATCTTAATAAGCTCTCTGATTTTTCGGCTCCTCGAAAATACCAAATTTGATTTTTGGGCTCCAACCATTATGGCTAAAAACAACCCCCATTATACAACGCAGATATAACTTTGTCAAAAAATAATCTTTTTCTAAATTTCTCAATCTTGACAGAGTGCCTGATTCTTGGGGTTCTCAAAAATACGATCCTTGATTTTTAAGCTTCAACCCTTATGGCTAAAAACTCCCTTCATTGTACGACGCAGATATAACTTTATGAAAAAATAACCTTCTTCTGATTTTTTTTTACTTGACAGAGTACCTGTTTTTTGGGCTCCTTGAAAATACCAACTTTGATTTTTGGACTCCAACCCTCATGGCTAAAAACTGCCCCATTGTACAACTCAGATATAACTTTGACAAAAGTAAACTTTTTCTTAATTGCTTAATCTTGGCAGAGTCCCTGATTTTTGGGTTCTCAGAAATACAACCCCGATTTTTTGGCTTCGAATCTTAGCGCCAAAACCATCCCCTCGCCACCATGTTGATATGACTTTGCCGAAAAATAATCTTTTTCTTAATTTTCCAATCTTGAAAAAGCCTCTGATTTTTGGGCTCCTTGAAAATACCAACTTTTATTTTTGTTTTCCTACCCTCATGGCTAAAAACTACACCCATTGTACAAATCAAATATAACTTTGTCAAAAAATTCACTTTTTCTCAATTTCTTAATTTTGTCGGAGTCCACGATTTTTGGGTTCTTCAAAAATAACAACTTCGATCTTCGGGCTTCAACCCTTAATGCTATAAACCAACCTCTCCCTACCATGTCGATGTAATTTTGTTAAAAAATAATCTTTTCCAGAATTTTGCAATGTTTACAGTGTTTCTGATTTGCGGGCTCCTTGAAAATATCAACTTTTATTTTTGGCTCCAACCCTCATGGCTAAAGACTACCCCCATTTTACTACGCAGACATAACTTTGTCAAAAAAATCTCATTCTGGATTTTTTAATCTTGACAGAGTCCCTGATTTTGAGCTCCTCAAAAATACCAACCCCTATTTCACAACGCAGATATAACTTTGTCAAAAAATAACCTTTTTCTGAATTTTTTTATCTTGACAGAGTCCTTGATTTTTGGGCTCCTCAAAAATATCAACCCCGATTTTCGGGCTCCAACACTTATGGTTAAAAAATACCCCCATTATATTCTTTTCGTAATTTTTCAATCTTGATAAAGTCTCTGATTTTTGGGCTTCTCGAAAATACCATTTTTTTTTGTGGGCTTCGACTCTTGTGGCTGAAAACAACCCACATTTTAAACGCAGATATAACTTTGTCAAAAAAAAAAATTTCTGAATTCTTTAATCTTGACAGAGTCCATGATTTTGGTACTCCTCAAAAATACTAACCCCGATTATCACATAAAGTCTAAGATTTTTTGGCTTCTAGGAAATATCAACTTTGGTTTTTGGGTCACCAACCCTTATGGATAAAAACTATCCCCATTTCACAACGCATATATAACTTTGTCAAACAATAACCTTTTTCCTAATTTTTTAATCTTGACAGAGTCTCTGATTTTTGGGCTCCTCAAAAATACCAACCTCGTTTTTTGGCTTCAAAATTCGACGAAAAATAATCTTTCTCTGAATTTTCCAATCTTAATAAGGTTTCAGATTTTTAGGCTCCTCAAAAATACCAACCCCGATTTTTGGGCTTCATCCCTTAACGCCGTAAGCCAGCCCTCTCTACCATGTCGATGTAACTTTGTCAAAAAATACACTTTTCCTGAATTTTTCAATGTTAGCAGAGTCCCTGATTTTTGGGCTTCTTGAAAATACCAACCCCGATCTTTGGGCTTCAACCCTTAACGCCAAAAACCAACATCATTCTACCATGTCTATATGACTTTACCGAAAAAAATCTTTTTCTGAATTTTTCAATGTTAGCAGAGTCCCTGACGCTCCTCAAAAATACCAACTCCGTTTTTTTGGCTTCAACCCTTAACGCCAAAAATCAACCCCTCTCTAGCATTTTTATATGAATTTGCCGAAAAAAATCTTTTTCTGAATTTTTCAATGTTAGCAGAGTCCCTGACGCTTCTCAAAAATACCAACCCCGTTTTCTGGGCTTCAACCCTTAACGCCAAAAATCAACCCCTCTCTAGCATGTAGATATGACTTTACCGAAAATAATCTTTTTCTGAATTTTTCAATGTTAACAGAGTCTCTGATTTTTGGGCTCCTTGAAAATATCGACTCTGATTTTTGGGCTCCAACCCTTAACGCCATAAGCCAGCCCTCTCTACCATATCGATGTAACTTTGTCAAAATATAATCTTCTTCTGAATTCTTTTAACTTGACAGAGTCCCTGATTTTTAGTCTCCTTGAGAATGCCAACCCTAATTTATGAACTTCAACTCTTAACGCCAAAAATCAACCACTATCTAGGATGTAGATATGACTTTGCCGAAAAATAACCTTTTTCTGAAGTTTCCAATCTTAATAAAGACTCAGATTTTTGGGCTTCTGGGAAATACCAACTTTGATTTTTGGACTCTAACCCTTATGGCTAAAAACTACCCCCATTTTACGACGCAGATATAATTTTATCAAAAATAACCTTTTTCTGATTTTTTTAATCTTGACAAAGTCCATGACTTTTGGGCTCCTCAAATATATCAACCTCGATTTCCGGGCTTCAACCCTCAATGCCATAAATCAACCCCTCTCTAGTATGTAGATATGACTTTGTCGAAAAATAATTTTTTTCTGAATTTTCCCATCTTAAAAAAGTCTCTGATTTTTGTGCTCCTCGAAAATACCAACTTTGATTTTTGGGCTCCAACCCTTACGGCTGAAACCTACCCCCATTTTACAACGCAGATATAATTTTGTCAGAAAATACTCCTTTTCTGAATTTTCCAATCTTGACAGAGTCCCTGATTTTTGGATTCTTCGAAAATACCAACTATTTTTCCGGGTTCCAATCCTTAACGCTATAAACCAACCCCTATCTACCATGTAGATGTAACTCTGTCAAAAAATAATCTTTTCTATAATTTTTGAGTGTTTACAGAGTCTCTGATTTTTGGGCTCCTCAGAAATACCAACTCCGATTTTCGGGCTTCAGCTCTTAACGCCAAAAATCAACCCCGTTCTAGCATGTAAATATGACTTTGTCGAAAAATAATCTTTTTCTACATTTTTCAATGTTAACAGAGTATTTGATTTGTGAGCTCCTTGAAAATAAAAATTTTGATTTTTGGGCTCCAACCCGTATGGCTAAAAACTACCCCCATTTTACGATCCAGATATAACTTTGTCAAAAAATAACCTTTTCAGAATTTTTTAATCTTGACATAGTTCCTAATTTTTGGGCTCCTCAAAAATACCAATTCCGCTTTTTGGGTTTCAACCCTGAACGCCATAAACCAACTCCTCTCTACCATGTCGATGTAACTTTGTCAAAAAATAACTTTTTTCAGAATTTTTCAGTGTTTACACAAGGGGCCGAAAATCCTGGACTCTGTCAAGTTAAAAAAAATCAGATGAAGGTTATTTTTTGATGAAGTTATATCTGCGTCTTACAATGTGGGTAGTTTTCAGCCATAAGGGTTGAAGCCCAGAAATCGGGATTGATATTTTTGAGGAGCCCAAAAGTCAGGGAGTCTGTCCAGATTGAAAAATTCAGAAAAAGATTATTTTTTGGCAAAGTTATATTTGCGTTGTACAATGGGGGTTGTTTTTATTCATAAGGGTTGGAGCCCAAGAATCAAAGTTGGTATTTTCAAGGAGCCCAAAAAACAGGGACTCTGTCAAGTGAAAAAAATTCAGAAGAAGCTTATTTTTTGATAAAGTTGTATCTGCGTCGTACAATAGGGGGAGTTTATAGCCATAAGGGTTGAAGCTTAAAAATCAGGGTTCGTATTTTTGAGGACCCCAAGTATCAGGGACTCTGTTAAGTTTAATAAAAAAATCAGATAAAGGTTATTCTGCCGACGTCGGCAAGAATGGTAGTTTTGCACACGATTGAAACCCGAAGCATCTCCTTTTATTTTAGAGTATATTCAATAAATATTTTTTGACAGAATTATGAAATTGTCAGGGCATGTTAAATAATGTGTAATTTGAATTTAAATTGATGGAAATATGGTATATTAAACAAACAATATCAATGTCTTTGATGTACATCATTCATTATATAACAAAGTATAAAATGCGAGAAAGGCTTAGGCTGCAATATTTGAAATCTTATGAAATCTATTGGAATCCTTTGACTTTCCTTGTAATCGATTAAAAACCTGTGCAATTTTCGAAATATTGAGATTGAAAATTTTTTTGAAAATTTCCAAGACATTTCTAAACATTTGAAATCTTAAATAATTCCCTAATATGTACGACTGAGGGGCCGCCCATAAACTACATTATTAATTTGAGGGGGGTGGGGCGCCAAAAACTACGGTTAAAAGTTAATTTTTTTTGGTTGAAGAGGCTTCTATTATATTTTTGGTTCGGAATTTATCTCGTTAGGTTAAAAATTCCACTAACTGGACTTTTTTGTTGAAAAATGATATTTTTGTGCTGAAAATTCAACTATTTTGAAGAAAATTCGTCTTTTTGGCTTCAAAATTCAACAGCTTTGTTGAAAATTAATGTATTTTGTTGAAATTCTCCTCTTTCAATAGAAGATTGATCTCCTAGATAGGAAATTCATTTTTATTCATAAAAAATTAACAATTTTGTAGAAAATGTGTCTTCTACTTGGTCAAAAATCAATCTTTTTATCTCAAAATTGAACCATTTCATTTTTGGCTGAAAGCTTGTATTTTTAGATGAAATTTCAACTATTTTGTTAAAAATTCATGTGTTTTGTTAAGAATTCATTTTTTTTAGTTTACCTCTCTGAATAAAATTTTCAATATTTTATTTGAAATTCGCTTTGTATTTTGTTAAAAATTAATTTTTACTTTTAGAATTTAACTATTCCATTTTTGGTTGAAAATTTATCCTTTATAAATTGAAAATTTAACTATTTCGTAGAGAATTCATGTATTTTGTTGAAAATTCGTCTTTTTGGGTAGAAAATACAGATTCTTTGCAGAAAGATGGTGTTTTTGGCTAGATAATTGGACAATTTGATTAAAATTTTTTTTTCTTTCTTGACTGATGATTTTTTTTGTGTGAGATTCAACACTTTCTTTGAAAAATCATCTCTTTTGGTAGAAACTTAATCTTCTTTGGTTGAAAATGAAACTGGTTGAAAATCAATTTTTTTAATTGAAAACTCATAAAGTTTCAAGTTTCATTTTTTACGGTTATTGGAAAACTTCCAACGCACTGAAGTAGGTATTTTCTTGAAGAGAAAATTTATTTTTGGTTTAATAGATCGAATTCCTGCCGGACTCTCGACTGAGTTCTTATATCTTTGAACTAATTATTTCTTCCATAGTAACGATTTTTCTTACGTAAGATCTTCCAATCCATCTCCCCCCCACGCCTTATGAGAAATAATACAATTTCTCCCTCCCCCAAATCGTCTTACATAATTTCTGAACGACTGCTAATATAAAAAATATAAAATCAAAGGAAAACGTTGAAGTTTGTTTTTTAGATGTGTATCACTAATACAATTTTGACCTTATATTACGTAAATTTTCAATAAAACACTTGAATTTTCAACCAAATAGTTGAATTTTCAGCCAAGTAGTTTATTTCAACAAGAAAAGATAAATTTCCAACAAAATATTGAAATTTCCTACCAAGAAGATGAACTTTCATCTCAAATGATGAATCTTCAACCAAAGAAATAAATTTTTGACAAAGTAGTTTCACTTTTAACCAAGCAGTTGGTTATACAACATAAAGGGATAAATTCCCAATAAAAATATAATAATTAGTATTTAAACCAAGAAAGATTTCGATTAAAATCATAAAAAGTTGAATTCAACCAAAAAAGACGAAATTTTAACAAAATAGTTGAATCCTCAAATAAAACCAAATAATTCTCATTCAAATAATTGCATTTTTGACTAAAAAAATTCATCTTCTACCAAAAGTACAAATTTTTAACAAAATACTTAAGTTTTTAAGCATAATACTGCATTGTCAACCAGTAGAGATTAAGTCTCAACCAAGAGTGAAATAGTTCAATTTTCATATAAAAAATGAATATTTAACCAAGAGAAAAAACCAAATTTTCAACAAAATATTTACATTTTCTACAAAGAAAATTAATTCTCAACTCAAATGATGATACTTCAACCAAAAAAATGAGTTTTTAACAAAGTAGTTTCACTTTTAAGCAAGTAGTAAATTATCAATGTATTTACTTAAGGCTCTGTCGGCCTTATTATAAATGAAAAATGATGTTTTCAAAAAAATTTTAAAATACTCTAACTTTTTGAATTTTCATCTAAAATGGCTGGCCAACGAACTTGACCTTCAGTTTTCGACACTAACAGAGTGTATTAAAGACCAGTCCAATAAATTAATTCTTTTGAAAGTATCCTGCTCACAGGCAGACATACATCCAAACAAACATACATACATACATACATACGTACATACATACATAAAGCCAGACACATTCCTGAAAACCTATTTTTCGGGTTCACAAGGTGTCAAAACGTGGACATTTGACAAAAACGGGAGAGAGGGGTCAAATTTTTCACAAATCTAATACCTTCTCAAATGAGAATGTAAAAATGAACTTTTAACACTGTAGTTTCACTTTTGACCTAGCAGTTGAACTTCCAACCTAAACAGATGAATTCTTAATAAAATTCTAATAGCTGATATTTCAGCCAAAGAAGATTTTGACTTTAATTCATAAAAAGTTGAATTTAATCAAAAAGACAAAACTTTAACAAAATAGTTGAATCCTCAACTAAAACCAAATAATTTTCAGTAAAACAGTTGCCTTTTTAACCAAAAAGATTCATGTTCTACCAAAAGTAGTAAATTTTACACCAAAGAAATATGAAAAAAGAAATATTTGAAGAAGTTTTCACGAAACAAGCTTGTATTAAAATACACTGAAAAGAAACAGAATAATTATAGATTTAATGCTTTCACGGTGATTCATTATGATGAAAGGAGGTGTTTCAGGTTTCAATCGTGTGCAAAACTACGAATCTTGCCGACGTTTTGTGAACATTGCAGTTCACTTCTTCAGGACTAACCTGAAACTGAAGCTTCAGGTTATGTTGCTCTTATATATGCTCTCTACGATGTCTGTGATTGGCCAGAGCGCTCACCGTGGGGACTGGTCGAACCTGATTGACCAATCAAGTCTTTTTAAAAAAACCGGGAGGACGGAAAGCCAAATCGGAGTGGTATTATATCCATTGTCCCTATTGATGTTATTAGGGTGTTTTAAGGTTTCGATTGCTTCTCTATGTTTTCTTGGA
>JAUMHM010006448.1:0-17970 GCA_032362435.1 Melikaiella ostensackeni
TCAGTTTTGTACATTTTCATTTTTACTTTGAAAAGAAATTCACATCAGCCAACAGTTTCTATTGTATTGTATAAAAAATCAATGTATATGCTTGCTGGGTTACGAACTGGTCGTGGGTTACGAACTGGGGCCTTTACCTTACCTGTTCTTTCGGCTCATTAGAGACTGATGTACAATAAGTGTACACAGCAGGAAGAGAAAAGATTCAACTAAAATTAAATTTCATATTTTCATGTTGAAATATTTTACTAGCTTACTATTGTGTCTTTGAAATAAATTCTGAACCTTGATATTTGGGGCTAAGTCTATCTGTACATTTTTCTAAAATCTATTGGCATTCTTCGTACGGATGATTCTTACGAGGGTTTGGGACTGGTTATTCTCTCTCTCAAAAAAAATTATAAAACGTTTTTGTTTGTCCGAGTCGCTACATAGACGAGTTAGTCGTAGAAATACTATCGTTCAGTGCGGTTCGTATTTTCTCTGAATTTCTTCCCGGTAAAGAAATTTTTTTATCATAATTTAATAAAAAAAAATTATATTAAAAAAGTTGATTCATGTTTCTATCTTGAAGAAGAAAAAGAAAATTAACAAAATTTACATTTTTGAAAAATAATTGAAATTGTTGATCAATTAATGTTGTGGTGAAGTGTTTGCCGAACTTCAGATTACAAAGTTTTGGATATTATACACAGGAAGCTATATTTAAAAATTATTTTAGCTTTTCTTATTTTCATATTTTGTTAATATACTTTTAAGTGTAATTGATAAAAAAAATTGGCGAAATGTGATTTTAAGAAAGATATTACTGAAAGTCCGCTATAGGAGTATCACATGAATTTATTCAGTTAGTAAAAACTTAGATTGAATGCATTACAGGAGGAATTATTGGTAGAATGCAAGTTTCATGGTTTTTCCAAAAAATTTATTTCATATTAACAGGAAAATATTTTTTGACTGCATCAAAAAAAGATAACAAAGTAACTTTAAATAGGAATATCAATAAATTTAATAAATATACTTGAATTCGGTTAAAAAGATAACCTGCCATGCACATATACGCAATTAATATCTTTTTCATTATCTATAACTGTAGTTATCCTATAAATTCACCCTGATGATGAAGTCTTAAGTGTCTTTGAAACATGTTGGTCCCTAGTAGTATAAAAAAGACGGAGAAATGATTAAAAGAAAGAGTGTGAGGATGGTTTTGGTTGATTCTTTCTTTTTTCTCCCTTTTTTTTCTTCCTCCTGGGTACATTTATTGTACATCTGTCTCTAATGAGCCGAAAAAAACAGGAAGTCTCAAAGTCCATCTTTGATTTGTGAACTTTTTGGGTGTTCTTTTTCAGCACACAAAGAAATTTCATAAGAAAATAGATTTTATTTCGATCTTTAAGAGAAAAAAAGTTCTTCCTTGTTTTATAAAGATCGAAATGAAATCCACTTTCTTATGAAAATTTTTTGTGTACTAAAACAGGAACACCCAAAAAGTTCACAAATCAAAACGAGACTTCGAAACTACACACATTTACGGCTCATTAGAGACAAATGTACAATAAATATACAACAAGAAGAAAAAAAAGGGAAAAAAGAAAGAGTCAACCTCTCACTCTTTTTTTCTCCATTTTTTATACTACTGGGGACCACATGTTTCAAAGCCAATTTAAACTTCCTCATCAGGGGCAATTTATAGGAAAACTAGAGTTATAGATACTGAAACCTATATTAATTAAATTTAAATGTTACCTCAAAATGAAAATAAAGAATTTTATATTAAATGTTGTTTTGTCTATTTTCATATTTTCTTATTAATATCAAAAATCTTTAGATTGAAATGAAATTTACTTTTTTCCAATTTTTTTTTGTTTTAAAATAGAAAACACCAGAAAATTCTGTGTATCTGTGCATAGCAAAAATGTTTGTAACCAAATTCTAGATAGATTTCATAAATTTATTGGTGCTTATCAAAAGTTTATTTTTTTATTTAATTGTTAAAGTCAAAACACATTTTCTTTTCAATATCAAATATCTTTTTTGGAAAAACCCATGAATCTTACATTTTATCAATCTCGCAGGGTTCCAAATCTTGCAGGATTGCCTATGAATACTATTAAGATTTATTTCAATCTAGGTATTAATGATTCACTCAATTTACCAAAAGATATATATTTTTATTTAAATATAATATACAAATTTGGTGAAGTTAGCAATTTATAGAAATGTGTTATTGTTTTGGATTATTACCTTTCCTACTTTTGAAAAATGAAATAATCTGAATATATTGGTTCAAAATCAATCTATAAAGTTCTTAAATGCCTAAGAATTTATGTTAAGCAAATGAGGGTCCGGATGCAATAAGGGCACGTAAAATTTTTTCTTGCAAAAACGAAGTCCCCTGGGGGCTTTTAAACAAATTTTCAATTTTTTATTTCCAAAGGATGTTATCTGGATGTTACATTTTATTCTGTATCTCCCTTTCTTTGAAAAGAAAAGTTGTACCCTTTTAAGTTTTAAAATTAAAGTAAAAAACGGTCTTTCCTGGAAAAATAAATTTTAATTCGTTTTTCACTTCAACTATTGCTCAGTTCGTAAGTTTTTGAAAATTTTCAATAAAATTCTCAATAATTTAACTTCAGGGTATCCTTCGACTGATAGAGAAATGAGAATTTGAAAATGCTTGTTTGAAAAAATGTTAATAATTTGTTTCTGTTTGTTACTAATAGTTTATGAGCAGTAATGATTTTAGTTTGTAAGAGCACTCGAGTTTTCGAGTTTACTATCGGGGCTTACCGCCGCGCCACGGTGTCTCGCTAGTGACTTTTTGCTTATAAAAACGATATTGCTTAAATTTCTTAGGGAATAAACATTTAACAAAAGTGAGTTTAAGAAACAGTCATGAATTTTATTTAATTCTCTATTAATTTGTACACAAACTATGCAATTTAATGTTTATCTATTTTGCTTATGCAATTTAATCTTCATCAGAAGAAAGGACAGAATTATCGCGCATAAAACAGCTAGAAGATTATTAGTTTTGTATATTATTTCCCTTGTGCATTATTTAATTCAATAAAATGACTTCTCATCTGAAAAATCTAATTGATTATATTTTCTATTGATATTTCAATTAAAATAATTCCACGAAAATTTTCGACGAGTAAGATAAACAAAGTAGACATTTTCTTACGATTTATTATTTTTTTTTATATGTGTTTTGTAAACTTGCTTTTGTCACATTTTTATTTAATAATGAACTTAAGCAAATATCATCTTATAAGATAAAACTCACTAGCGAGACACCGTGGCGCGGCGGTAAACCCTGAAGCCTATAGTAAACTCGAAAACTCAAGCGCTCCTATAAACTAAAATCATTATTGCTTCTAAACTATTCAATATTTTGATCTGAAACTTTCAAAAAAACTTTATCATGCCTTTCTCAAAATTTCCGTCGCAGAAGTTTTTTCCTGCTCAAAATTCCCTCGATAAATAAAACGCTAGAAGACATGAAAGCCAAATTTGTGCCCAGCGTCAGAAAAAAATTAACAACATTTTTTTAAAGAAACATTTTCGAATTCTGATAATTCTATCAGTCGAAGGATAGCCTGGAGTGAATTCTCTGCGAATTTCAATAATTAATTTTAAAAACGGACGAACTAAGCACGAGTTGAAGTGAAAAAAAAAATGAAAATTAAGATTTCCAAAAAACGCAGTTGTTTTACTTTAGTTGGAAGACTCAGAAAGCTACAGATTTTTTTCTAAGGAAAGAAAAGATGCGCAATAAAATTTAACATTCAGGCTTAAATGAAAGTGCATTTCAACACTAGTATCTTTTTTTAGCAAATTTCTAGTTATTTTTTTGTTTTAAAATTTTGTTTTTAGCTGGCTTTGAAAAATCTGTTGATCATTTCAGCACTTTCTACTGATGAAAATTCATCCGAAAAAAAATTCGAGAAGATCAAAGATTGAAAAATAGTTAAACAACAGAATTGAAAAATTCTGATATTTGAATTTTTTAAATGAATTTTTATCAGTAGACAGATTTTGATTCTTTATTCTCATCGATTCTTTCCTAGTGTATTATTTTCAGAACAGAACCTTGAACTGTTTTTGTAGAAAATACGGTTTTTTGGCTTGAAAATTCAACCATTAGGTTGAATTTTTTTCGTTCTTGAATGAAAAATATTTTTTAGCTGAAAATTTGTCTTTTTGGCTTAAAAATTAATCTCTTTTGGTAGAAATTTAGTCTTTTTTGGTCAAAAATGCAACTGTTTGGCTGTAAATTATTCGGTTTAAACTATTTTTAATTTAAAATTAAAATCCTTTTTGGTTGGTGATTCATCTCTTTCGTTGAAAATTCTTTTTTTTTTGTTAAAAATTAATTTAAAAAAAATTAAAATGCAACTATTTCATTTTGGTTGAAGAATGAGCTATTTTAGAATAAAATTTAACCTATTTGATTGAATATAAACTTTCTTGCTGAAAATTCAACTATTTGGTTAAAATTTTTTTCATTCTTGAGAAAATAACCTTTCTTGACTGAAAATTCTACAGTTTGGTAGAAAATTCAACTATTTGGTTGACTTTTTTCTTCTTGACTGAAAAATCTTTCTGAAGATTCCTGAATTTTCATCACGAATTTTTTTTTCACGAATTTTCATTCGTCTTTTTGGTTTCAAAATTAATCTTTTTTGGTAGAAATTTAATCGTTTTTGGTTAAAAATTAATCTGTTTCAACTGTCTTTGATTTAAAATTGAAATCTTTTTTGGTCGAATTATCAACTATTACACTTTTCGTTGAGAATTAATCTTTTATGGTTGAAAATTCAACTGATCTGTAGTAAATTTGTCTTTTTGGTTAAAAAATTCATCAAATTGTTGAAATTTAGTTTTTTGACAATTTAACTGTTTTATAAAAAATTCGCTTTCGTAGCTTAAAAATTCCACAATTTTGTTAAATTTGTTTTCTTTATGAACTGACAAAATCTTTCTCGCATGAAAATTCGTGTTTTTTGGTTGAATTAAACTATTTTTGATTTGAAAATAAAAAATTTTTTGGTTGAAATATAAACTATTTGTTTGAAAACTAAATTTAAAAAAAAACATATTTGCGGGTTGAGAATTAAACTGTTTTATAGAAAATTCTTTTTTTTTTGGCTTGAAAATTCAACAATTTGCATGAAACTTTTTTCGCTCTTGACTAAAAAATCTTTTTGGTTGAAAACTCAACTATTTTGTTGAAATATCATATTTTTTGGATGAATTAAACTGTTTTTCATTGAAAATTGAAATCTTCTTTTATTGAAAATTTAAGTACTTGGTTAAAAGTTCAAGAAATTTGTTAAAAATTATTTTTTTTAGATGAAGACACATCATTTTTGTTAAAAATTTATGTATTTTGTCGAAGATTCATCTTTTTTGGTAGAAAATTAACCTTCTTGGTTGAAAATTTATCTTTATGGATGAAAATTAATCTATTTGGTTAAAAATTTATCTATGTTGTCGAAAATGGAATATTTTTACTTTAAATTCCAGGAATTTAAAGTGTTATAAAATGAATTTAATATAGTATCCACAGATACCTAACATTTATTTTATTTAAAAGAATCCCTTTCAATGCATCTTTTTCTTTTTTTTTTCTTTTGATTTTATGTTTAAAATTCTTGAAAATGAACCAAGACTTTGTAAAAAAGGAGGATAAGGGGAAGATTGGATCAAAATTCTCGATCTTAGGTGTTTTAGGGGATTTTTAAATTCAATGAGGAAAGGGGGAAAAGAGGATTAGGTAAAAAAAGGTTGTTGACTGTGATCCCTGTACTGTTTGATACGAAAAATATGTTTTTTCTTATTTTGACTTCTTTCATAATTTGAATTTAGTGCCTTTTATAAATAGAGGCGATAAATTTTCCCGCGAACTTTAAATAATATAATTATTATTTGAGTATTTTTTAATAAATTCAACTATTTTGGCGATTACAATTGGAAATAAAATGTAAACAGGAAGACATTTTTGTTTTGAAAATTAATAAAAATAGAAGATACGATTTTTTAAATCCTAATTCAAAATGCCCATGAATGGCCAATAAATTCTCAAAGCACATAAAGCACATATTCTCGAGCATATTCTCATGCTCGTGAGAATTTCTCCAAACACTTAAACTGTTCAGAAGCCTAAGTCAAACTTAGTGTCAAAATTTAGATGATCAGTTTGATCTTCTATATAGTACCAAGCACCATCTATAATTTTTTGTTTATAGTCAGACAGACCCTAATTTTATAATCTGTTTGATTTTGTTTTAAATAATTAAATAAAACCTGCAAAACCTTAAAACTGGTATAACATCCAATAAATCTGGAAATATTTTTTATTATTTTTGAAGTGTTAGATGCATGAGACATGATTGCATACGCACAAACACTTTCTCCACGCATGTTTGAAGTATGAACAAGTGGTTTAAACTAATTAAAAATCTGTGTAACATGCCAAACATGACGCTGAACATCACACGGATGGTCAAAAATTAGCAATCTCAAAATGTCGATTTGATCATCCTGTTTATGAGTCTGATCACCTACGGATATTCAAACAGACAATTAATGATGGTCTGTCTGACTATGAAGAGAAAATTATGGTTGGTGCTTGATACTATCTAGATCAAACTGACCATCTGGATTTTGATAATCCAAGTTTGACCATCCATTTTTCTCCATGTAGGAAAAGGACAACAGATACTAAAGATCACCCTCTTGTATAATTAAGTTAAGAATCCAGATAATCAAGCTGACACTCCTGAGTACTCTGGTTTACACTCCAGGATCATCTGACACCCATTTTATGATATTCCTCGGATAGTAAGTTACACTATCTAGAGAGATGTCCTATAGTCAAACCTCTAGTATAGTCAGTTTCACAATCCAGATAAATTTTACAATATCAGCACTGATACATCATTAAAATTAGGGGAATAAGATATAAATTTAATGACTTATTGACACCCTCAGAAGCCCAAGAATCTGAAATGAATCGACTGTCAACCAAGATAAACAACTTCTTTCAAAAACATTTAGATACCTCAAAGGTAGAAATCACAGTTATTTACGGCTTTACTGGTCAGGTTCTTTCAAACTTTTCTCATTCGAGTTCGGACTCTTGACGCATAAGATATACAGGAATAGGACGATTACCATTTTTTTCTAAAAGCAACTCATTCGAGGAAACATGGCGCGTTATTTGAGAGCGAACGCGTATATCTTCAGATTTGTTAGCAAATTCTTTAAAAGATACCACGTGAGATTGCGATAAAGCAAGCTAGTAATGCTGCTCACGGCAAAACTGCAGTTGACACTGAGTGACGAATGGTACGTAAGCCACTCAGACTATGATTGCTTAATTCACATGCGGCCAGTCAAAGCCGTCCAGTCACTGGTTACTTATCAAGATCTATTGCGACAGAATAACAACTAACAATAAGTCCAATGGGATAGTGCCGAGTTCTCCTGCCTTGTACGACATGAGACGAATTTTTCGGTTACCATGAAAAACGGGCTGCTCTTAAATTCTCCTAAATTACTAACCTAGTCGATTACCTTGATCCGCATAAATATGCCGTCTGAGGTGCGGCACCATTTGAAAAGCACTCCTAGACTCGATTCCACTCTACTGGAAAATAGGACTAGAAAACCTTTCCATCTCTACAAAGCTGAAAACCTTTTATCCAATTGAAATTCGCATCCCAAACAAATTTTTATAGATCTCATTTTAAGACAAAAAGAGGACAGAAAATCCTGGGGTTTTACTTTCATCTTGAAGTTGGATCAAAGTGATTTGTAGCAGACTGATACTCAGTTGATTAAAATGATCTAGATTTGACTTCAAAATTATAATTGACAAGTGAGCATTGATATTTTATGCATGTATGAAATGCCAATGTTCACCTTATAGCACCTTAGTGGTCATCCACAAATTACGTAATGTGTTTTTCCGAAATTTTGAACCCCCCCTCACTTTAGATTTACTCTGAGAAGTTTTAAAAATGAACATCAATGTTTATTTAAACTATTATTCTTTAATCTATAAATTATTAAAATTTCTATTTATTTTTCGCAGACATTAACCTCTTCTCTTTTTCTCGTTTTTTCACTCACATGCGAACTGAATTAATACAGCTTAAAAGAAAATCAAACTATTTTTCTTTAAAAGCAAACTCTTTCTCATTGAAAAGTCTACTACTATATTTTTGGCTGAGAATTCAATTTTTGTGCTTAAAAATTTTATTATTTCGTTGAAAACTTAATTATTTTGTTGAAAATTCGAGAATATTGTTAAAAAGTCATCCTTTTCGGTTAAAAATGAAACTGTTTGGTGAAAAATTAACCTGTTTTAGTGGAAAATTCAACTATTTGGTTGAAAATTTATGTATTTTGTTGAAAATTCGCCTTTTTTGGTAGAAAATTAATCTTTTTAGTTAAAAATGCATTTTCTGATTGAAATTTAATCTGTTTCAGTTATGGATTCTACCATTTTGTTAAAAATTTGTCTTTTTTGGTTGAATCCAACTGCTTTTGATTAAAAATTGGAATCTTTTTTAGCTGCAATATCAACTATTTCATTTTTCGTTGAGAATTCATATTTTTCGCTTGACAACTCAACTACATACTTAGTTGAAACTTGAACTACTTTGTTAAAAATTAAGTTTTTTCTCGAAAATTCATCATTTTAGTTGAAAGTTCATTTCTTTGGTTAAAAATTTAACCATTTTGTCGGAAATTCGTTTTTTTTTTTTGTTAAGAATTCATCTTTCTTGACAGAAAGTTCCAATATTTGTTTTAAAATTCCTGTATTTGGTTGAAAATTCGTCTTTTTCAATAGGAAATTAATCTTTTTAGTTAAGAATGCAACTATTTGTTTGAAAATAAATCCGTTTCAGTTATGGATTCTACTATTTTGTTAAAAAATCGTCTTTTTGGTTGAATTCAAATATTTTTGATTTAAAATTAAATTATTTTCCAGTTAAAATATCAACTATTACATTTTTTATTGAGAGTTCATATTTTTCGCTTCAAATCTCAACTTTTTGTTTGAAATTTGAACTATTTTGTTAAAAATTAATCTCTGCTCGAAAATTCATCATTTTAGTTGAAAGTTAATTTCTTTAGTTGAAAATTTAACTATTTTGTTGGAAATTCGTTTTTTTTTTTGTTAAAAATTTATCTTTCTCAATAGAAGATTCCACTATTTATTTGAAAATTCATTTATTTGGTTGAAAGTTCGTCATTTATGGTAGAAAATTAATCTTTTTAGTTGAAATGCAATTGTTTGGTTGAAAAATAATCTGTTTCAGTTATGGATTCTACTAATTTGTTGAAAATTCGCCTTTTTTGATTAAATTCAAATGTTTCTGATTTAAAATTAAATTGTTTTGTCTTCTTTGTTAGAAATATAATCTTATAGTTTGAAAATTCAACCATTTGGATGAAAATTTGTGTATTTTGTTGAAAATTCGTATTTTTGTCAGAAATACGATCTTCATAGTTGAAAATTCAACTGTTTGGTTGAAAATTTACGTATTTTGTTTTTATACGTTTTTCTGCGGAAATATAATTATCTTGGATGAAAATTCAATAATTTGGTTCACAATTTGTTTTTCTTTTATTGAATTAAATTGCTCTAGATTCAAAATTAAAATCTTTTTTGGCTTGCAAATAATTCTTATTTATTGAAAATTTACCTATTTTGTAGAAAATTAATCTTTTCGGTCAAAAGTGCAAACCTTTGATTGAAAGTTATTTGGCTTTAGTTGAAGGTTCATTTATTTTGTTGCAAATTAATCTTTTTCATTCAAAAGTTCAAGTATTTGGTTGAAAATTTCTGTATTTTGTTGAAAATTCGTCTTTTTTGATTGAAGTCAAGTTTTTTAGTTTAAAATTAAAAACTTATTTTGGTTGAAATATCAACTATTACATTCTTCGTTGAGAATTCATCTCTTTCAATTAAAAATTCAAGCACTCGGTTGAAAGTGGAACTACTTCGTTATGAATTCATTTTTTTGTTTTAAAATTCATCATTTTAGTTGAAAATTAAAAAATTTTGTTTACGATTCTTTTTTTTTGTTGTTGAAAATGTATCTTCTTTAATCGAAAATTCAAGTGTTTGGTTTAAAGTTCCTGTATGTGAATGTATGTGTTCCTGTAGTGAAAAATTAATCTTTTTTGAATGAAAATTCAACTATTTGGTTGAATTTTTTTTGTGAATTAAATTGCTCTAGATTTAAAATTACAATTTTTTTGGCTTGTAAACTAATTTTATTTACTGAAAATTTAACTGTTTGGTAAAAAATTAATATTTTTGGTCAAAAGTTCAAACCTTTGGTTGAAAATTATTTGGCTTTAGTTGAAGGTTCAATTATTTTTTTGCAAATTAATCTGTTTTATTTGAAAATTCAAGTATTTACTTGAAAATGAAATTATTTAGTTGAAAATTTCAGCATTTTGTTGAAAATTCGTCGTTTTTGGTTGAATTCAATTTTTTGTAGTTTATAAAATTGAAATATTTTTTTGGTTGAAATATCAACTACTACATTTTTCGTTGAGAATTCATTTCTATTAATTGAAAATTCAAGCACTTTGTTATGACTTCATTTTTTTTTTGAAAATTCATCATTTTAGTTGAAAAATTTAAATATTTTGTTGAAAATTCGTTTTCTTTTTTTGGTCGAAAATGTATCCTTTTTAGTCGAAAATTCAAGTATTTGGTTTAAAGTTCCTGTATTTTGTTGAAAATTTGCCTTTTCTAGTAGAAAATTAATATTTAATAATTGAACATTTAATTATTTGGTTGAAAATTTATTTATTTATTAATAATTTATCTTTTTGGTAGAAAAATTATGTATTTTATTGAAAATTGATCTATTTGGATGAAAATTCATCTATTTTGTTCAAAATGCAATACTTTTACTTAAAATTTCAGGGATTTAAAACGTTTCAAGTTAATTCAAATAAAAATTTTTCTTCTTTCCGTCTATTTTCAAATAAAAAAAAAAGACGACGCGACTAGATTGGATCATTTTGATATTAAATGAAAGATTGAATTGAGCTGCAGCACTTTTGATATCTCAGAATTCTCTGTGCACTGTTAAAAATGTTTGTGATTTTATAATACATCACAATACAAATTGTAATGTAAAATTGCAATAAATTTATTTAAAAATTACAATACAAGTATTGTAATTTCCACATATATTTTTCTTTAAATATAGTTCAAACATTTTGTGAATTACTATGAAGTAACTTGAATAGAAAACTCGTGAAATATCTTTTGCTTGACATGCTGATTGTAACAAGAATCTTCGTTAGTAAACAAATCATTAAGAACTTAAATAAATTACATACATAACCTAAAAACAATTTATCATGTACGAAATTTTCACCTTTAGAATGCATTTCTGAGTATTTTTCACCTATACGTCATACTTAATTCTTAATTTATGTATAATCAAACTCTAAGACCAAACATTTTTAATTTTTAATTAAAGTATAATGCAAACCATATATGCAGGAAATTTTCATTTTTCTCATAATTCGGTGTACAAAACATGTATTGTAAAATTACATTACATGTTGGTGATAAGCTTCCAATGCATTTATTGGAAAATTACAACAGAAATTTTTAACAGTGTGAAGCTCTCCTATCTCTGTCCCACGATAGAACATCAGCGGTTGCGCAGTTTTTTCTGGAAAGGGTGGAGTAAATCCCGTAGAGGGTGTGTACATATTTGTTCCTTCGAATCTGTAGCCAATAACTGATCAACCAAGGCGTCAAATTCTGCTTCTAAAACACATGTTAAACAGACATCTGAAGTTTTTCCTACCCGACTGTGGCCAAAAATCTCAGAATGATGAACTTTTTAGAAGGATTTTCAAAATCTGCAATTTTTACGATTCCAGGCATGTGTTATTTACCAAAAAAGTGTACAATTTGGAGAAGTTCAATGTCAAGGTGTCAAATTCTGCTACTGAAACACATGTTACACAGACATCTGAAGTTTTTCCTACCCGACTGCGGTAATAAATCTCAGAATGGTGAACTTTTGAGAAGGATTTTTAGAATCTACAAATTTTTACGATTCCAGGCATATGTTATTCACCAAAAAAGTATACAATTTAAAGAAGTTTAAAGTTAGAATTAATTTCAGCATTTGTATTTGCTGCTTCAAATCAAAGATTCCGAGTGTCTTGTTTTACAATCCATGGCTGCAAAATAAAAAATTATTTTACTTTCGAATTAATTTTCAAATTTTTTAAAATTGTTCTTACCCTTCATTTTTTTAAACTCATTATAGAATTTGCGTTTTTATTTTTTACAAAACTTTATATTTCCAAAATTGATATCAAAATGTGAAAAAAAATTTAATGAAATTCACATGAACAAAAAGTAAAGTTTCAGTTTTATTACCAATTTCTTAATTGTAGTAGATTCGTGTAGTGTAGATTCGATTCCACTCTACGAGAAAATAGAACTAAAAACAGCCTTTCCATATCTACAAAGCTGAAACCCATTCGTCCTATTGGAATTAGCATCTTAAACAAACCTTTATAGATCTCATTTTAAGATAAAAACAGCAATTCGCAGCAGTGGCGTAATTAGAAACGTGGAGGCCCTCTTGCAATTTTTTTTTGGAGGCCCCTTTTAAAAAAAAAGAGTATAGTTTATATGATACAAAGTATGTATTGTTGTATTTTAAGAAAAAGGACGAGTTTAAATTGCTTAATAGTGCAGAACATTTTCCAATAAATTTAAAAATAAGAGCTTAGGGGTCATCGACAAATTCTGTAAGGTGTTTCTCAAAAATTTTCGACCCCCCCCCCAAAAAAAAAATCTGACTAAGATTTTATAAATTTAGGCAACAAAAATACATATAAATTCTGTTAATTAATAAACGTACAACCTTAATGAAATTAGTTTTAGAAGAGAAACTTTCCAGTTTTTTTAAATAATACTTTTAAAGTATTAAAAATTCCTATTTACTTATCGCAGGCTTTATCCTTTCCCCTATTTTGTACTTTTTCTCGTTTTTAAGTTAAATGCGAACTGAATTAATAAAACCCAATTAGGAAATACAACTATTTTTTGTTGAAAGTTTATTCTTTTTGGTTGAAAAGTCTGCTATTATATTTTTAGTTATTATAATATAATAATATATAATTATATATTCTAGTATGAAAATTCATCTGTTTTGGTAGAGATTACACTGAAACCCTGATATAAGCCTAGTTTCGGGAGTTGCTTCGCACTGGCCTTGGGCCTAAACCGGATCCCTCGAAAGGTAAACAGTCAGGGACGTGTGAACCATTTCCTAATATTAGGCCATCTCCGAACCTGAGCTTGAGCCTGAGAACACGCGCACTGCGCCTTTATCTATACGTTACTGGCATTTCACGCTTGGTTGAACACCGTCTCTCGCCCCGACCGCTGAGAAACTGCGTGGCCCAGCAGTCGGCCAGCAGTTCTAGGAAGGCGTAAACCGGACAGGCTTTTATGGGGGTTCGAGTGTACATCCATTTTGGATAAAAGTGCAAATTTTTGGTAGAAAATCAATCTGCTTCTGTTAAGGATTCAATTATTTTTTTGAAAATTATTTTTTTTGTCGAATTCAACTTTTCTTGAATTTCAATTTAAAATGGCTTTCAGCTGGAATATCAGCAATTACATTTTTCATTGTGAATTCATTTCTTTTGGTTGCAAATTTAAATACCTGGTTGAAAGTTGAACTACTGGGTTAAAATTTTTTTCTTTTTTGGGCGAAAATTCATCACTTTAGTTGAAAGTTCATTTCTTTACTTGAAAATTAGGCTATTTAAAAAAAAAAAAATTTTGTTGAAAATCTACTTTTTTAGTATTAAATTCAAATATTTAATTGAAAATTCATTTATTTTGTTGAAAATCCTTCTTTTTGTTGGAAATATAATCTTCTTGGCTGAAAATTCAACTATTTGGTGGAAAATTTATGTATTTTGTTGAAAAGTCATCTTCTTTGGTAGAAGATTCATCATTTTAGTTAGAAGTTCATTTCTTCGGTTGAAAATTGAACTATTTTCTTGAAAATTCGTTTTTTTTTCGAAAATTTATCTTTTTAATATCGAAAATTCAACAATTCAGTTTTAAATTCATGTATTTTGTTGAAAATTCATCTTTCTTTATTGAATTCAATTATCTTAGATTTAACATAAAAATATGTTTTGGTTGAAATATCAACTATTAAATTTTCGTCAGGATTCATCTTTTTTGGTTGAAAATTCAACGATTTTAGAGGAAATTAGCTTTTTGTGGTAGAAAATGAACATGTTAGAAAGTCACTCTTTTGAGGTTAAAAATTTAACTGTTTTGTAGGAAATTTGTTTTTTCGGCCCGAAAATTCAACATTTGTCATAAATTTTTTTTAATCACTGAAAAAAACTCTCTTGGTTCAAAATTCAAATCTTTTGTTTAATTTTTTTGTATCAATTTGAAAATTTATGTTCTACGTTGAAAATAAAACTATTTTTTAGAAAATTCTTTTTTTGTTTGTTGAAAATTAATTTTTTTAACTGAAAATTTAACTATTCCATGTTTGGGTCGAAAATTAATCTTCTTGTTGAAAATTCATGTAATTTGTTGAAAGTTCATCTTTTTTGGTGAAAAATTAATCTTCTTGGTTGAACATTCATATTTTTGGGCCTGAAGTGCAACTGTTCTGTAGAAAATTCGTTTTTTAGCCTGAAAATTGAACATATTTTATAAAATGTTTTTTCTTTATAGACTGAAAAATCTTTCTTGGTTGAAAATTCAACTCTGTTGTTGAAAAGGTTGTCTTTTTGGTTTTTAAATTCATCTCTTTTGGTCGAAATTTTATGTTTTTGGAAAAAAATGCAACTGTTTAATTGAAAATTATTATTTTTTTGGTTAATGATTCAACTATTTGGTTGAAAATTCGTCTTTTTTGGTATGAAATTAATCTTTTTTGTTGAAAATTGGTCATTTCAGTTGAAAATTTATCTATTTTATCAAAAATGCAATACCTTTACATGAAATTTCAGAAATAAAATGCAATAAATTACGCATTTTCTTCAAGAAAAGATCAACTTTTGGTCTAACAGATCGAATTTCTACTCGACTTTCCTCTGAGCTGTAATATTTTTGGATTTATATATTTTGTTAGTTAATTTTCTTTTACGTAGAACGCAGTAAGATTTTACCAAACCCTCTCCCTCAGCCCAAATTGTCTTACGTAATTTGTGGATGACCCCTTAAATAGATTTTCGCGTGAAGTTCGTAAAGTTTTCTTTCACTGATAGTTTTGCTAGCTACGTAATTAGATTTTGTAAACTGAGTTTAAAATATATTATAAACAAATATGAAGTACGCTTTTTGTGAAAATTTTAGACCCTCTAGTGGGATCAGTTTTGCGGGAAATTCAATTTTGGAAATGATGATTTTAGTATGCGTCTTATGAATTATCATTTGCGCCATCTCACATTTTGATTTTTAATTACGTCAAAATTCAATTTAGAGATTTAACAAAAGTGATCATGCACTGGAATATCGTCTTCAATTTCGTAAGGTTTAATCAGTAGCTACCAGTTCTACTAATTAAGATATTTTAATTAAACGACGTTGAAAATAACCTCAAAAGTAACCCGAGCAGAAACTATGTCATGTCTAAATAACACGCCTGCATAACAGAGTTGCAAATGTAACTATATTTGTGATTCAAATTCTAGTATATTATCATATTACAACATATTTTTTCTGAATTTATTTGGACTATTATTCGTCAATTTTACAGTAGTTCTTACGTTACGCTCCGGCCAATAATCACTGGTCTATCGCGACAGACTAGTAATTATTGGTCCGTTTTGTAGAGCACAAGAAAGTAATAATTTTGCTCTCTTAAACTGAATTCTTTTAAAACAAATTCACGTCTTCCACCTCAAAAAATATTTTATGTCAATACCAAATTTTTCGTATAGTCTATCCTTTAAGTTCTTGAAACAATATTTAGAAGACAAAAATTCTTCGCGCTAATGTAATATTTAAAAATAATATTAAACGTAGCTGTTCATGTCCATCTTTTGTATTAAAAAATCACTTCAGATTGTTATTCATATTTTTATATTATAAGATTTTATATGTTAGTTAATCATAATATCAGGAAACTGTTATCATTTTACTAATAGTTCGATATTTTTACCATAATCTATATTTTTATAAATTATATGATTTTTAATTATTTTTCACTCCTCTCAATGATCATTTTTCAATATAATATGCTTTCGAAACTTTTTCTCAACATTTAATTTTAAAAATCATTAAATTTTAAATTCCTATATTTTCATTTTCCAATTTCAAAAGGATTTGAATTTTAAATTGGCAAATGCAGACATTGGCCAATCGTTTAAATGAATGACTTAATTCATCAATGAAAATGTTGAGGAGAATTATTTTTAGTATGACATTTTTTTACTTGTTGGGGTATTTTATACGGACTGTCTACGCGTGCCGAAAAAATCTGGCTTTTCGTACCAAAATTTCAGTACACGTAGCCTCGGCCTATTTTGTATTCAAAATCATTCAGATTTAATGTTTCAAGACTAAGCGTTTGATTTTTCAAGCCTCTTCCTAGTCTGAGATTGCTGTTACCGACATTAACCTACATTTTGAGCAATCAAGGGTTCGTGTCCGTGCTAAGTTTATTATATGTGAGAGGTCATGATTATGGTGTGTGAAGAATAATGTCCTCAAATTGAAAATTGGTGATGCTTCGAAAGGTCATTATACTGCTCGGAATGTACAATTTGCTACAAAATCTATCTAGAAATTTCTAAACTCAGTACAAACACGAATCCACGAATGCATCATGTGTCGGTAGATGTCGGTAATAGGAATCTTTTATTTAGAACCAGCTTACCTTTCCAAAAAATTTTCTAACTTTTTGAGAATTATCCAGCCCTCAGCTGTATAGTATTTCAAGACCCCCACCCCTTTTAGACCAACAGTACTAGTACGTCTGATTTCAAGACCACCTCTCCCTTTGCAACCTTCATAACTGGCCTCAGCTGGATTCCAAGACCACCTCGCCCCTTTCCAACCCTCAAAATGTGTCCCTCATGGATGTCAAGACCACCTCCCCCCATTCCCATTCTCATAACTGAACCCATCTAGATTTTAAGACACCCTCTCCCCTTTTAGACCCTGAATACTGGTCCAGCTGGATTCCAAGACCCCCCCCCAATTCCCAACCTTTTTAACAGGCCTTATCTGGATTTCAAAACAACATCACCCTTTTCCAACCCTCAAAACTGGCCCCAGCTGGATTTCAGGACACCCTTCCTTCTTCCCAACCCTCAAAATGTGTCCCATATGGATTTCAAGACCACCTCCCCCCATTCCCATCTTCAGAACTGAACCCATCTGGATTTTAAGACTCTCTCCCTCCTCTCAAAGCCTCACAACAATCCTTAGCTGTATTTCAAGACCCCTTCCCCTTTCCAACCCTCAGGACTGGCCCCGGCTGAAATTCAGGACCCCTCCCTTCTTCCCAACACTCATATTGGTTGCTATATGGATCTCATGACCACCTTCCCCCACTCCAACCCTCATATCTGGCTAATTTGGATTCTAAGTCTCCCTCCCCCTTTCCAACCCTCATAACTAGCCTTAGTTAGATTTCAAGACCCATCTCTCCTTCCAACCCACAAAACTATCCCAGCTGCATTTTAAGAACCCCTCCCCTTTTCCAGCCCTCATTACTGGCTTTAACTGGATTTCAAGACACCCTCCCTGCTTTCTAGCCCTCAGAGCTGGTCCCATATGGATTTTGAGACCGACTCCCCCCATTCCAACCTTCAGAACTGGCCCATCTGAATTTTAAGACTCTCGGCCCCCTTTTCAAGTCTCATAAATAGCCTTAGCTAGATTTCAAGACCCCTCCCTCT
>JAUMHM010006456.1:0-17969 GCA_032362435.1 Melikaiella ostensackeni
CCAAGATACACGAACTCATCAACTTGTTCTATCCTCTCTTCGCTTAAGGCAATGTTGCATACTGTTTTCTCACCCCTTCTTTCAAACACGATAGCTTTTGTTTCATTTGCGTTAATCTCAAGACCCATACTCTCTATGCTGGGATCCAGTTTGCTCATCATTCTCTGCAAATCATCGACTAACTCTGCCGTTGAAATCTAATCATCCGCAAATACCAGTCCACGCACTTTCACTGTTCCAAAATCAACACCTTTTTCGTCTAAGAGGGCCATTCTCAGATGTTTGTCCATGTACATATTGAACATCCAGGAGGACATAACGCAGACTTGCCTAACGCCCTGCTGAATATCAAACCAACCGCTCAATTGTCCGTTCACTCTTACACTCGCTTTACTACCATTATATATTGCTTGTATTGCTCTTAGAAGCCAACCATTCACTCCATACTCTGTCAGAAATTTTCAAAGTTTAGATCATTCACCTTATCAAAAGCTTTTTTTAGATCAACAAATGCACAGAAAACTTTTTTGTTTACTCTCAAACTTTTTTCTATGATCTGTCTCAAGCTTAATAACTGGTCCGCACATGATCTCCCTAGAATGAATCCACATTGCACATACAAAAAATATATAGGTGATTTCAAATTAACTTCGACCGGTTGGTCCCCTGCCAACTTCATTAGCTTGATGCTTGAGATATTATACGCTATATTTCTCTCAAGTACACGGTGTCCCGCGCTATAAGATTCAAGAAAAAAATTTGGACTTTGACTGACTTTCATGGAGATTTATTTCGCTTAAAAATATTGTGCATAAATTAAGTGCTTTGTCCCCTGGTACAAATGAAAGACTCAAATTGGTTTTTCTAGACATTTAATAGTGATATTTTTTAAATGACGTTTCTGGCCGGATGACTTCAAAAACTATTCAGAACTTACAAAAAATTGGTTTTAATTTTTGTTAAGGTTTTTGGAACATATTTCTCGTTTAATTTGTTTTAAAACGAATAAATTGAAAATTCGTCTATCATGAGTGTCAATATAACAGATATCTGTTTATCAGAACTCCACTGAATGAAGTCTTAAAATTAGAGTCGCCTAATACTTATGGCCAAAAATCGCAGAAATGTATGTTAATAATATCAAGGCATGAAAACAAAACAATAATTTAGAATCTACTGGTCAAAAAACGCCTTCAGAAACATCGAAGTTAGGTTAACATCCCATCCGGTTGATCAAATGCAAGTTCCAAAATTTAAACTTGCGTGCTGCGTTAGCGTAATTGGTTAAAGCAACTCTCATGAATAGAGAAGGCGTCGGTTTGAATCCGACTCGCAGTGAAATTTTTGAAATATATTTTTCGTTTCATTTGTTTTGGAAAAAAATTTAATAAAAATTTCTTTATCATGAGTTTCGATGTAACAGATATCCTCCTCGGAATGAAGTGTCAAAATTAGAGTCACCTAATGCCTGAGACCAAAAATAGCAGAAATGCATGATGATGATATCGAGGCATGAAAGCAGAACAATTATTCAAAATCTACTGGCCAAGAAACTGCTTTAGAAACATTGAAGTTAGGTTAAGGGGTTAGGGTCAGTCAGGATTTTCAAAAAATCGATTTTTTTTCATTGCACTTTCTGAAAGTACAACATTTCAAAAATGTTGTGTTAAAATTTTATCGAAATCGGAGCATAACTTACGAACATACACGACAATAACCGAAGGTGCCCCGAGCGGTCTGTCGCTTTACCCAGTTTAACTTCGAACGCTAAGCTGTGCATGTTGTGTTAAAATTTTATCGAATTTGGAGAATAACTTGCGAAGATACACGACTTTAACTGAAGGTGGCTTGAGCGGTCTGTCGCTTTATCCAGCTTAACTTCGAACGCTAAGCTGTGCACACGTCGAGTTATTTGCTTTGAACTTTGAACGCGATTTTCTCGAAACAACGTTTTTGAAGTCGGTGAGCATGATATCTCCAGGATGGCTCAACCGATCATTACCAAATTTCAACTAGTTATTTCAAACATAATTTTAAAGTACTTGAACGATCAATATTTTGAATAATTTTTTTTTTGACCGAAAAATGAGCGATTTTTTCAAGGAAAATAAAAAATTTTGTTTTCACATCTGCCATTTTCTTGAAAATTGAAGTTTTGACTAAATTCTTCGTTCCAGTACAAGGGAATATCGATTTTCAACTAATCTCATTGTATTTTTTGCTTCGAATGATCCAGTCATGAGTTACGATGCGCACCGCAAAACACTTTTTTTTTGGACCTCTGCCAGATTGACCTTTCATCCGGTTGATCAAATGCAAGTTCTGAAATTTTCAATTTCGTGCTGCGATAGCTGAATTGGTTAAAGCACCTCTCATGAATAGAGGAGGTGTCGGTTTAAATTCGACTCGCAGTGAAATTGTTGTAACATATTTTTCGTGTAATTTGTTTTGAAAAAATAAAATAAAAATTTCTTTATCATGAGTGTCGGTATAAGGGATCTTCCATTGAGGATGTCACAGCTTTTGAGGAGAGGGGGTTAGCTAAATTGTGACCGTCTGTTGCAGAGGGGGGGGGGGGGGTTGTGGGGCATGTGATGTCACGTAAATTTCCTGTATGAAATATGGTGTAAAAATTAAAGCAAATCTCACAACAAGTTATATTTGTAAAAATTGCGTAAATTGAAATTCAAATAATCGCGCGATGTAAACCGCCATATTGAATTCCAAAAACATTTGCTCAAGATCAAGTATTGGTTGAAGGTGTATTTACACGTCTATCTTATGCAGTTGGAAAATGTATCTTCCCGTCACTCTACCATGTGACGATGTCACGCATTTATCTCACTCTAGGTTTGTTTCTGTTTTTCTGTCGGGTGTAAAATCTAGAGTGAGGAAAATGTATGGCATCGTCACATGGTGATGATGAGTAAAGCTTTTTTTCAATTTTCCTAGACAATAATTTATTTTGCTTGTAAACTGAGAGAAAACCCCACCGTTACTTGACATAGTGGGGGGAGGGGGGGTCACAGATTTTGTAACACAATGTGACTGTGATATTGGCATCGGCCGGAGCCGAGAATTCGATCACGAACATCGTTCGTTTCTCTTTGTCAAGGAGTACAATGTCAGACTCCGAGTGTACAACTCTAAGCTTGAAGTCGAAGTTACAGTGAATTTTGCACAACTCGTTTGCCTGTCGCTGGGAACTCCTTCACGTAAGATGCGGCTACGGTATACCAAGGTGGAAATGACACCGTCCTGATACGCAAAAATGAAACCCTCTGTGCCTGAATTAAGTCCGGATAATTCAAGGGAAGCAAACATTAACTCTATCGACAAGGACTGATTTTTTACATTTCTCTGGAAGTTTCTGCGCATTTTCTTGTCGTGGAGCTGTTCGAGGAAGTTGCTTACCTCTGCTTTCTTTTCTCGGGCTTTCAGAAGTGAGGCATTTAGATGGAGTAATGCACCTTCCTCACTTCTGATGTGAAGATCCGGGTCAAGGGTCTCGGCCACCTGCTCCGCAGCTTTGTATACGAGCGCTCCTGTGGCAATCATCTTGTGGTTCCTGACCAATGTCAGGAGAGGATTTCTTCCATTTGACACGACGTGAGCTGTACCCAAGATCATACGTTGATGAAGACACTGGATATTTAGAAGGCCGCGTCCGCCTTCACGGAGGGCCGTGAGCTCGTGCTTCGTCCATGGAAAAACCCTAAATGAATAGAGTAGAACCGGGACGGCAAGCATGTTAGTTGCAGATATCTTTTTCAACGCCGACGGATTGAAAGACCAAATCTGTCAAAGGAGACGCTTGTATCTGCTGCGGAGAGCCTCCTTCACTGATGTTGTACCCTGAATGCGGCTCTTCGGCACGCCTAAATATAGGTAGGTCTCTCTAGCTCAAGGGTATTTATAAGCGCTCCTATTCACGAGTTCAGGGTCATCGCTAGCGCTAGCAAGTCGTCCTCGTTTCAAATGAACCTTGGCACACTTGTACCATCCAAAGTTCATACCAATTTTTCGTGTGTACCCCTCGACGATCTTCAGAGCATCTTCGAGATGCTTTGTCCCAGAAGTATAGTTCTCCAAGTCATCCATAAAAAATATATGAGTGACCTTATGCTCGGGATTATTAGGTCCGCCGCAGAGGTATCCACGAGGAACGTGTAGTTTGAGAGATAGTGGCTAAAGTGAGATGCAAGAGAGAAGAAGGCTCATGGTGTCTCCCCGAAAGACGCCCTACTGGAAGGTGAAGCTGTTAGTTGTTACACGAATTTTTCCAGATGAGACAGTAAGTCTGGTTTTCCGGAGGGGCATCAATCGCTCTATGCATCCGACAATGTGTGGATGAACCTTCAAACTTTCCAACAGACAGATGATAAGTCTATGGGAGGTTGAATCGAAAGTTTCCTGGTGCTCAATCCAGGCCGCTGATGGACTGCGAATGTAAGTTGCAGCGTCTTTGCAGACGTTTCTGTCAATTAGCTGGTTTTCCCGACAGCCTGCTACGCCTCTTTTTGATCCACGTTGTTCGTGAATCTCTCTCCACAGAAGTCCAATTGTCCAAACAAACCTGTCGTTCAGGAGAGCCTTAAAGATCTTATACAGCGTGTTCAGACAAGTTATTGGCCTGTAATTTCTTGAATTGGACATGTCGCCTTACTTCGGTAGGAGTACAGTGTGTCCTAACGCCAGTCACTGCAAAATGGGCGTCTCTGACTTTAAATATGTGGCGAAGATCCGGGCCAGATGCTGGGGTGTGGAAGCAAACTTTTTCCACCAGAAGTTCTTGATACCATCCGGTCCGGCAGCGGAGAAGTTCGTCGTGTCCTTCAGGACTCTCTTCACCTCTTCGACCGTGATTGGTGGATTTTAATACATATAGATATACTCTTAGTTTATAAGATTCAAGTTCTTTTGTCAATCTAATACGCTAAGATTAAGCTGTGTTCCACAATAAGTTTGTTCGCTTGGCTAAGGGATAAGATTTTTGATTTTGAGAACTATAACGTATAAGAAAACGATTAATACGAGTATAAACGTTTCGAAGTTAAGAATTGTTGCGGCTAAAAGGAATTGATAATGATCTTTTGGATTTTCTTCCTCGTTTGAAATAATTTTCTTGAATAATTCAGCGCGAGACTCAAGGGTTGTTAGCAGTAGAGTATCTTCAAAGCCTAGCCATCTTTGGCATTGCTTCAAGTTTTTCCTAGATTCTATGGTTTTTTGTTCAGATAGTTCTTTCGAGATAGGATTAATCACGGTAGAAATAGGTATATATAGAAAAGATGTTTGATTACAGAGGGATACATTTTCCTTGGTGATCGACTTGAACAGAATTTGATTTTCCTCATCCAAATTGCAATTAGATTATAACTGCGACACGCCTGTGCATTCAATTTCAAGAAAAGATTTAAGAGTTTGAGCACATGAAAAATGGAATTTTCGTGTCGGTTTCGCAGAATGCAACCACGCTTTGCTTTGTCTTAACGGGATCCTTTGTGGGATTTCACCTAAAATTGCTCTGATCTTACATTCGTTAGATGATCGGTGTGTTAATAATGCACTTTTGCAAACAGAATTTGTGTCTGTGTAGAAAATTACAACTTGAGGTTGACAGATTCTTCCAAGGGTTTGAATAGAGTTGAAAGTTATCTTTAGAAGGAAGGAAAATACTTAGTGGAAGAATCAGATGTCGATTGAGTTTGTAAATGTTAAGCTTTGATAATTCATAGAGATCTGAAAGTTCTATATCGGAGGGCAAGCTAGATTTTTGATTTTGTTAGTCGTATGTCTGTATCTGTGCTCATGTCTCATAAACATTCATCATTATGTTTTGAACAAGAAGGTTTGTTTCATTCTGTCTCGTAGAAGAGTACTTTTCACGTTTCGCTACGTTATTCATGAGAGCCAAAATTCAATTGATAGTACCTCGTTAATATTAATGTAAGCTAATAAATTCCTATTATCGATTCTTAATCTAGCTGTTTCCAAATGTTAGAAATATATCGCTGGACCCTGCGGAAAGGCAATGTTGATGTAAGGTGGATCGTAGTGTGGATTAATAAAATAAACTAGGTAGGTAGAAAAGATTAGGAGAGTGAAGATTAGTAGAAGGTGTAAGTCCATGATGGTTTCCGGCTCTGATCTGAGAAATAATGCAAATGAGATTAGTATTGAAAATTTGACATTTAAGTTGAGATTTAGAGGATTATTTCATTTCGTGTGATAGTTACATGAGAAAAAAAGGGGGAAATGTGATTTGCATTCAACGTAGAAGTGTTTAGCCCGTTTAATATGAGTTTTTCTGTTTTATTGCAGTTTTTTGGATGTTGACAATGAATCCACAACGAGGAGGTTCCCTCAGGGTTTTGGTTTTGAGATGAGATTGATACGGGACCAACATTCGTTGCTGAGCTGGTAAAGTTGGAGGCATTGCAAGAGTGGGTCTGAGGTTTTCTCTCCCGTGTGATGCCCAACTTGTACTTTGAATACTCAGGTATTGCCACCAGTTTCCAAATATTGTAACGGTATTGATCATTCTAGCAGCTACTTGGAGTTGAGCAATAAAGGGGTGGTTTGCCATGCTCGAAGTTTTATAATTCGCGATCTCATATTACTATCTACATGTCTCCCGACACATTGTTTGTGATATTGAGAAAGGTAAACTGAGGTCGCGGAAAATTGTTTGAATAACAAAGATTCTGTAGGTCAAGGGAAACATTCAGGTACCTTGATATGTTTAGGCTCCTGATGGAGGCTGTAATTATCTTTTGAACCAAAATCGTGAGTGGAGTTCTTGCTGCGTTTTGTTGCATACGAATTTTAAATGAGCCCATGTAAAAAACTGCATGATTTTCGTATGTAAGGGTGAGAGTGTGAAATACTGTGCTTCAAATTGACCTATCAGACTGAAATTCGTAGCTTGGTTTTGGAGAAGAATGCTTTTTTTACAGTTCATGCAAGAGGGTTACAAGCCATGTTGGATTCATACTGCAGTAAATTTTTTTGTTCTAACTGAGAGTTCAGATAGTTGAGAATGAGGATAAATATGATGACCTGGTTGATTATCGAAGCTACCTGCCTCATTCTCAACTGTCTCTTGATCTTCTGTGTTTATTGAGTGACTGATTTGCTCTGCTTCTGATGCATGTGGGATGAATTGATAAGGCGTGTTTGTATTCCTCTGTAGGTACAGTGACAAATTGATAACTGCATCCGGGAATAAATGTGTCCGCGATAAACTTCAGTCCTCTGACAATAATTATAGCTCTAACCAAACCATCACTTGCCGTTCCAAAATCTGTAAATACCGACCAGAATTCAACCTAGGCTGATTCTGCTATTTTATTTTATGTTGACTTCTCGCGCTAGTATATTGAATACCGTAGACTTCTCATCAGGGAACATAATGTGATTGCGTAGCCTATCTAAATCAGATTGGGAATAAATTCCACTTATAGCTAGAGCAGGGTTATTATACTTCCAACTGAGTTCTTTAAATGGCGTCGTTAACATGTGAGTTCGCGGACTAAGAATTTGGCTTTCATTACCTTTTAAAACTAGAAGTTCCAAATAACATACGTTCACCTTTCTGTGAATTACTTCGTCAGGTAGGCATTTAACAATATGTACGACTTCTCTGGCAATGACTATCATATAGCCGGGACCTTTCATGAGATTGAAAGTAAATTCATCTGGTGCCTGAGTAGCAAGTGTTAAAGCATTTTTAAATACTTCCCTCCTCAAGGAGGAAATTTACGTAAGTAAACATGTCCATATTCTGAGATATTGGACTGTTATGATAAAGAAATGTGTTACGAGGTTTGACTTCGAATACCAAAAGTTTAGGGTGCTCGGTTCTGGCTAAAGTATATTGAAAAATGGCAAATTGGCCTTTCTGAACTAGAATAAAGGTGATATCTTGAGTTTTTGATGAGAATGAGGTTTCATTTGTACTATTATCCTGTGCTTTTCTTGCCATTCCTTCGTACAACATTTCACATTCCTTCAAATGGCAAATATCTCTTGGTAAGGGATCCCAAGAAGTGTATCCGCCTTTCTCATCGATGCACAGAGTCTGTGAAAGCGTACAAGTTATTCCAGATTCTATGGTTGTTAATTTAAGCCAATCATCCCACTGAGTATTTCTGCTGACAATATGTTTGAGATATTTAGCTGAAACATGGTGCGACATTTCCAAAGTTTTAACGCTAACTAGTTTCTTCAGTTAACGTTGCAAACAAGCTTGGATGCACTTTTGGATATCCAAATTCATCCTTTCCCAGAAGTGACCATGACGAATCCGGTTATATGTTTTTGTGAACCCGATTGACTGTTTTATATTACTTAGTGTTTCTGGAAGATGTCCTTCTCATTCTGACTCAATAGGCAGTGTCATGTGATAAAAACTACTCTTCTTGATTTCTTTTGCGACTCCTACAGAAAGATTTTCAAATTGATGTAATTCATTCTTTTTCGCATGGCTTTGAGATCCGTTATCTTTTGGGTCCCATTGGTTGACATAAAATGAACATAGTTATCTTTACGCATTCCTAAGTGATCCTTTGATTCTACTACGTTTCTTAAATCTGAAATTGTATTTCTCGTAAGTACGTGTGGTGCGCATTGTCTCCCTGATTTCCTTGAATTCTCTAATTTCATTTATTTCTTCTTACCTTGCGACTTGATTCTCTTGATTTATTATCTTAAGATTTAGAATTATTTCCTTGATTTTGTAGATACTTTTTCACTTATTTTCTGAATTTTCCGAATTATTTTCGAGGCTAGATGAATTTCTCTAGACTTCTGAACCTTCCTTTTCCTCCTGATTACGCATTTTTCCTCTTGTTACAACTACATTACATTTTGCATTCGACATTTTATCCGATTTAATTTGGTTTACCGATTTATTTTCAAAATTCACCAACATTAGATTTTTGAGGTTCTTGACGTTTTCCCTGAAGTTTTCCATTTCTGAAATATTCGTTAATATTCTCATTATGCTTACCACGATTAGAATGAGAGTGTTCGAAGTATTCGTAGAATTTTCGGGACTTATTTTGATATGAGCGAACTGCACATCATCTTCGGAAGTTGTACTTGTTGAATTTTCCCCCTCAAGCGCTTCGTAATCGATTTTTCGGGACACGTTAAATCTATTTCTTCTCTGAGTTCTGTGACGTCAAAATCTTCTTCTCGTAAGACTTGAGATTCTTTTAAATTTACCAACTTTTTGAGTTTCTCAACTGGAATATCGGGCTGTAAATAATTCCTTTCATTGATAATTTCAGAAGGATCTACTGGAATGCTGGACAATGCGTCGGCATTCACATATATCTTACCTGCCTAATAGACCATTTCAAAATCGTGTCCTGGCAATTTCAGTTTTGGGACTAGATAAGTGGTTTGTGATCGATAGCGATTTCGAATTCCCTACCATATAAATAGTGTCGAAAATGCGTAAAACAGAATACAATGGTAAAGCCTCTTTCTTAGAAGTATCGTACTTAACTTCATCAACATTTAGTGCTCTGGATACGTAGCTTACTGGTTTATCTCTTCCAATTTCGCCCCGAGATGATATTCCGCCTATCGCGAAGCCCGATGAATCCGTCGTAAGGATAAACGGCTCATCGAAATCAGTTCTTTCTGAAAGGGGCTCCTCGCAAAATTATTTTTTTAGGGCATCTAATGCTTTCGGTTATTTTTCATCCATTTAAAAGGGACGTCCTTTTTCAGAAGCTGAGTCATGGGGACAGCTTTTCTTGGAAAACCCTTTATAAAACGGCGATAATATCCGGCGAGTCTCAAGAATTGTTTTATATTTTTTACACTTTTTGGAATGTGAAAATTTTTTACCGCGATCTTTTTCTTGGGGTCAGGACGTACCCCGTCTTCATCAATAAGGTGACATAAGTAAATTCCTTTCGGACGTGAAAATTCGCGTTCGTCTGGCTGTAGTTTTAAATTTGCCGAGCGCAATCTATTCGCGAGTGTATTAAATTTTCGTTGGTGTTCCTTTAATAAATCTGCGTAAATTACAATGTCATCGAGGTACACAAATAAATCGGTACCAATAAAACCTGATAGGGTAATATTTATAAGAAGCTGGAATCAAGTTGGAGCATTTTAAAGATCAAACGGCATCTGGTCGTAGTGACGATACGGAGTGGAAAATGCCGTTTAATGGGAATCTTCCGGTCTCATCTGAAATCGATCCGCATGTTCCTCGACTTATATTGTTACGTGCTCTCTTTTCTCCGCGTTTAAGTGCTGTAAGCAAAGTAAATTCCTAATTTGTTCTGTTCTTCCCTTGTTAGTAGTCTTATAGACCTTTCTTACTGGAATTCAAGGCTCCTTAAAATTTATAAAATCATTGAATATTTCTTCTGCTGGTTTTAATACACTTGATTCACCTTCTGACTGTATAAAAAGGTATCTCTACTAATTGCTAAAAATCTTCGAGGGTTGCTCGTGGGATTCGCATTTCTACAGGTTCTTTTTGAGTTGTTGCAATTTTTACATGCGCTTTTCTTTGATTCTTGGTAACTAATGCGTTCCCTAAAAATATTCCCGGTCCTACTGATAATTGAAGAATGTACACCGTTTATTTTTCTTGGTTTTCAATGATTAAATAAATGTCGGATATCAATCTTGCTGGTAATACAATAGTGTCCTTTGACGCAAAAGGGTATTGGATTAGATTCCCTTCCAAATATCTTGCTGCATTGTTATTTTGACATTGTCAGTAAAAAATTCTGAATCTACTACACCGCCATTGTCAACCGGAACTCACTTCAGAATTATGTTAAAGGTCGTTAAACATCCGAAGACTCCTATTTTTACTTGTCACAAAGTGTGAAAAGTGTGCTCATCAATTCCGGTTAATATCAGAATTTTCAATCTGTTCACTGGAATTGAGGGTTCAATAATAGCTTCTTTCAAGAGGTTTAATACATTTTATTCCTGTATTATATTTCCCTTACTAAAATGAAATTTTTGAGCGGTGGTTTTTGGAGATTTATCTTTAATTGGACCAGGTGCTCCTAATTTTGGGGCGTTGATGCCTGACCCATTGCACCCTGTCTGGGGAGGTCGCGTCGTTTCCAGAGATCCCTTGTGGTTACTTAGGATTTCGTTGTTCGCGTAATTTATTATTATATTCTCGTTTTCTTCTTGATCTTTGAGCATGTGGCCGGGTTTTTCGCAGTAGTTAAAAGTTAAATTATTTGTATTTTGCGATAGATTTAAAGGAGGGTTCGCATATTGGTGGGTTGCAAAATTGCCTGGTTGTTGAGGTGCCTACAAAACCTTATCTCCACTTTGAAATTTCTCTGATTATTTTGTGCTATTATGAAAAGGGGGTTGATTGCGCTAGTTAACACTAGCAAGTGCTCGACAGGTAGGCGCAGCGTGACCCCTCTTGTTGCATATCTGGCAAACTATAACTTCCCCTTGTGTGTAATTCACCCTAACTCGTACATTGATAGCGTTTGCTTGTAACATCCTTAAACATGTCTGCTTCCTTCACCCGAATTTCAAGTTCGGGTCTCAATCCGCGCATAGAACATTGGACTAGTTCTTTTTCTAACCCCGCCTTGAATCCGTCGTGCAGTTCTCCCCCATTATTTATTCGATGCGCATCGAAAATTTGATCGGCAATTTCCTTGATTCTTGTTGCAAAGGACAACACGCTCTCTCTCTTTCACATGTACATGCTACCTAATTCGCCCTGTAATTGATCCTGTATATCGTTTTTGATGGAGAGTTAATTTTTTTTACCGCTTAATTGATTCATCTACCCTATCGAATGTCATCTTGTACATGACTTATCTCACATCGCCTTCAATTTCACTACGGATCATCTTCACTATATTTTTTTCTACTACGGGTATGGGAAGTCGCATTTGCTTAGCTTCTTCGCTTCCTTTTACAAACTGTGCAAGAGGGATGCTTTGCCCTTCGGAAATGGAAACAACTTCTAAAGCATCTCCGGAAGAGACCTGTTAATTGTTGAGGAGGGACATGTTTGGTTGAATGATTTCAATCCACAGAAGCGTTCAAATTTTCCGGGGAATTATTAAAAGGGTCAGTACTATTTATGGAGGTTTGTTGTAAATTCGCAACAGAGATTTCAGTAGAGGACCGGAAAGTTTTCAACATTAGGGAGCGAAGTTGTCCGTCAATTTCGGTTGAAGAATTTTCTACAGGTATAATTGTAGAATCAGCTGCTGCAAAGGTGTCGTCGTTCAATTCAACTGAAGGTTCACTTGCGTTCAAATCGATAAAGCTTATTCTACCGCTATTGTTAGAAACTTTGTTATTTTTTAAATAATCCAAAGGGGGTAAGCACTTGATTTTGAAATTTACTATCTTTCGAGACTGATTAAAAGTGTTTGATTGAGACCTCGAGTTTAATTACCTTTGCCTCTATTTAATACACTCAAGTGTACACTGGTTTTATCAAGGCACATATCACTAGTACCAGTCAATGTTTCATCAGAAGTTTCCGAAAAATTTCCACACGAAAATTCAGAATTTTTATTATTAAGGGCAGGACTGTGTATTACATCGGATTCAGGCTTTTCTGCCAAATTAAATGAAAAACTGCGTTTAGTTCTATGGTCGGTATTCAAATCTCTGGAAGCTCTGATTTGACTCCAAGTAAGTCTTTGATTGGTGTTGTTTCTTATCAGACACGAGGGGACATTTTGTGAAAACAGATAGGTATAATTTGTATTGCTTGCATTTTTTTAAAAATTTTCAATTTTAGGGTTTTTTCAGAATGAATTTTAGTTTAATTATTTGGCTTTGTTTTTTGATCCCATTTTGGTTTCATTTAGCATAGATTTGAAAGTCTCAGAAAATATCCCCGGGAGTCAGGTTTACTAGTTGCTGGATTATTAATGAATGTCGTTTCAAATTCTTTAGTTAATTTATCAAGTTTATTTCGAAGTTTGATATGTTTCTGAATTTCGCGTCGTCGTTTTCCTAAACGGAATTTAGTTATCCTTGATGGGTTATTAGGCATTTTCTTAAGAAAAAATAAGTTCGAATTCGTGAGGTAATGATTTTTGTTATATTTTGTTTAGTCACATGGGTACAGTCCGCGGATTCTACGACCTTAGATTTTAAAAGATTTTCTCTTCCTGCTAATTCTCGTGCAATAGCGCGTTCGCGTGTTTCGCGTACTTCTTTACCTGCACGATTTGGTTTTATTTTTTCCAATTACTTTATAAGATGAATACTGAATGGACATGTACAGTTTATTTAAGTCGGTTTGTCAGATGAAGTTTATTGTGTGTACTTGGTTGCTTATTTCGAATGTTATTCATAAAGAATTAACAGTTAAAATGACTGATTATAACACACTGCGCTCAGGAGGGCGTAGTCCCTGTTATAATTTTGTACAATATACTGTGAGAAGGTTTTGAAATTTTTTAGATTTGATACGTTTAATAACTTTTATTTACTTATTATTGCTTTCTGAACAAGTCAGAATTTATTTCTATGAATTTCGGTTTTCACTTTGATTTTTCAGTTTGATTCAATTCGTGTAAGTTTCTTTCTTCAGAACTTCACTTGTTTCAAACTTGATTTTGGGAAGATTTACTGAATTTAATAAGAAAAATTCGTTTTCTCATAGTTTATGTCACAAAGGCCGATCCACCAAAAATGTGATATATTATGTCCTTGCGTGTCAAGATACTTATCGGACGTACGGGTATATTTTTTAATACATAAGAGTATGTTCTGTATCACTAGCATATGTTTCAGATTATAAACATTAAATATAGAGGAGAATCCTTGTCATCAGTTCCTCACTTTCCACATTTATTTGATTTTAGAAGAACAATTTACTTGAATTCAAAGGATTCATTTGGCCCTTAAGAGTGTTTTCGTGGCGATGCATAAAAAAATTTTAGATCTTTTACGTCCTAAGGGGGCGAACAGGCAAAGTTTAAACTATTATTATAACTCTCCTGTTTCATCTACAGAGCTGCAGGTTATAGACTCAGGGAACAGGGGAAATGCCAGAATGAATAGATGGTAAAATCTCTCATAAATGCACACACCTAAAAATCATTTATTACATTATCAATGGACGATACGGACTCAGGTTCATCCCTCAGATTGTGATTCCTGTAACAAGGATCACACTGTGAGGAAAAAAGGAAAAACATGAGATATAGAGATAACACAGGAAGATAAAAGGGAATAAACTTTACCTGGAAAAATTCAGCAGCGTAGACTAAGATGACACCTTCTGTCAAATAGGACAAGTGTTCTCCAGCTGGTGTCTTGGGAAACCAAGCGAGAGTATTTCTTGGTTCCAGTTGAAGAACAGTGATAAAGTAGTTGGAATAAAACTGAGAAGTTGACTCAAGTGGGAGTGAAGAGTAGTCGCAACCCAAGTTTGTCTTGATCCATCAATGTGTTATTTTATATTTTTCCCTGAAAAAAATTTTTTAGAAAATTTTTAGAAAATTCCCTGCCTTGAAGGCAAAATTCTAATTCTTTGCGGGAATTTAAATCAAGTTACAACAGAATTTTTAGGGTGAAAAAAAAGAAAAAAGGACCTGACTAATTTTATTGATTTATGCTAGATTATTAAATAATATGAGTTAGTAATCTTAATTATTAAATACTTAGTAATTGAGTCGCGACGTGACAGTTGCGACTTCTTCAGGCGTTTAATGCTCTAAAATGAAGAAATTTCCAATAAACCTAATTATTCACCTATTTTCAGCATTTTAAAAGGTTTCGAAATACCGCACGATGTTGAGCACTCAGATCTCATTTCAAAATGAAAAATGGAAGAGTTTCAGCAAATAAAGCTTCACTTCCATAGGTTTTCCTAATAATATGCTAAAAAACTTAAGAAAAAAAATTGATGTTTTTTAAAAAAAGCCCTACCGAATTTTTTTAATTCAGGCCAATGGTACTTGGAAGGCATCCCCAAAATGTAATTATAAACAAGTTTAAGCGCGGAAAATTCAAATTAATCCAGCCAGTGGAGAATTAAAAGGCTTGAGCTGACAGTAGTTCAGGTCAAGACCAAACATGGTAATTAACTCTATTTTCGGGCCCTCATGAAAATCTGAAAGAGATCCCACAAATTAAGATGCTGCTTACGCTGCATTACTTCTGTCATAAAGATATTTTTCTCAGATTATTAATTAATGAGTTATAGCAGAGTAGAGCGGAGCATCTTTTTGCAATTTTTAAGGCATGTCGAATTTTAAACGGAAATTTGAAAGATTATTTATTGGTATCGTTATTATATTATTATAATATCATTATATAGGTATATGCAGTTTAATATATCATTCATATATCATATTATATACGTATACATGTATGCACGTGCGCACGTACATAAGCATTTATGAATGAATTATTATCAATGCGTATGTAACGTTTACATACAGTGGTTTCCGCATCATCTTCAAAATTCGTATTTGAAGATGGCAAGCATAAGCCAGAGAAAATATTTTTTAAAATTTAGAATTCCCTCCCTATTTAAGTCAAAAATTCAGGTCCAGAAGGGGTTGCGTCTCTACTACTCAAAGACATCTTCTACGCAGTTACGTAGGTTATAGACCATGGTTTGAAGGAATGTGGCTCAGACCCTAGACCTAGAATTTATGCACAGTTAAGTGTGCCTGTAGCTTGCAGTCATGTGACACGTTCGATCATGACTCCTTCAGGCGAAATCTGTTTTATATGTGAAAATGCTTCAGAGGAAGGTGAAGTGAAGATTGTGAAAGAAGCAGGTTTAATAACTTTTTTAAATCGAGTGTTGAATAGGGCGTTGGTAAGGGTGAGAAATTTCTTAAAAACTTGAATTCTGTGTCCACTCCTGCAGCTTGCCAAAAAATGTACGTGAGGGAAAGATCGATTGCTGCAGTAGCTAAAAGTTTTTTTTTGTGTTGAAGGAATAACCGTGAAATATTTAATGCAGCAAAAAAATAAAAGTATTAGATGCGTTCTCACAATATATCTTCAACAATACTGATATTAATAAAAGAACCTTCCACGGTTTGAACACTTTTCACACCATGGAGAGTATTCATTGTATGCCTACTGAAGCTGCTATTAATTCTGATCAAAATACTCCGCGTATTTATCGAATGCCGTCTGCGGAAGTCGCAAGGCAGTACGGTGCGATGTCGATAGAATATTTTCAGGAAAAAAGGAATCAGGTTCAAAGTTTCTGAAAATTCTTGATTTAGAAAATATAAGTCCTATTTCTAGTTAGGCAATATTCTTGAATACTGACTTTTTTTGGCTCTATAGAAAGTAGGCATACCCACTATGTATACATGGATGGAATGGTTTCATGGAGCAAATGACAATCAATGAAACGTTTCAAAGGTGGCAATTCATAAATGCTCCATTGAGTGATTCTGATACTATTTTAATAGCTCTTCGTTCTGCTGCAGAGAAGTCTGAATTTTTATGTCAACGGACTTGTTTTTTGACTGTTGATCGACCTCTATACCTGAAAGCTCGAGATATTCTTTCCACTTGCGATCTAGAATGAGGTTTAAGTAATATCATCGCGGGACTTCCAGAATTTCACTTATTCGTCCGCTTCCAGTTTGGAAGTGGGCTGAAAAATCTCTTCAATATTTTTCATGCACACAATTCGGTTCATAAGATATTGGCCAGACATGCGCATTCTCGCGCAGCCAGAGCTCACATTTTAACTCATTTCACCTTGGCACATGTTGTTCTGGAAGTAATTGATTCTACAGACGAGGACCGCAGTAAAATGTTGCATATACTTATGAATGTCGGCGATACATAAGTGATTTTGGCGGAAGGTGAGGTGAATGACTATAAAATTATCGCCAAAAAATACAGAGAAAAACTTCTAAAGCTTGAAGAGAACGGCCCTACTGCTAAACTCGGGTTGCAATATTTTCGCATTATTTCTTGGGTAAAACAATTTATTGAAACAGAACGATTGGGCAAATGGAAAGGTCTTTTGGATACGGGTGAAAATAAGTGAAACGGGCCACCTAAGAATTCTTTCTCTCGGATTTCTAAGATAGCTGTGTTTTTCGATAGAGGTACGAGTACTTTTTTACCTCCTAAAATTTTTCTGCAAAATTTCACTTATTTTGAAATAATCGCCAATTGAATATTAAGGTATTCAGTTTTTTATTTATTTATATCTCGTGAACGAATAGAGATAAGTGAACCGTTTTTTAATGAAGCTAAGGCTTTATATTTTTCAGATAAATTATAAAAGTTGTTGTAAAAGTTCAATTTCTTCAAGCTATAAAAAATTTGTTTGAACAATTGCAAATAAAACCGTGTTCTCGGTCTCACGCAACAATGAGATTGGATTCTCTTTATGCGTGAATCGTCACCGAGTATATTAAAGACAAAAAGTCAGTAATCTTTTATATTAAGGAAATTAATTATGTTTTTCTGATGACGCGCGGCCTTCAACGGGCTCGCAGATTTTGACGCGCTAGCTGCTCACGCTGGCCCTCTCGAAATACTCATGAATTTTGATTAAAGAGATCATAGACACAATATCAGAACCCTCTGCACTTATTATTCAATGAAAAAATATGTCAAACTTATACGAAGCATTATATAATTTGGAATATTGAATATTACTGTTTCTTCTGAGCTAGAAAATATCTTACACAGCAATTGTTTTCTTTCCTTTGGTATGAATGCATGGAATTGACGAGTCTTAGGTATAGTTTTACAATTTCGATGCTGCGATTGATACAAGTTTTCGTGAGTCTGATGTTCTTCACTTGTACAAAAATTGAAACTTACGAGGTGTGACAATTAAGTAATGAGACTGATTATACAAAAACCATATATTTGAAAATTATTGAACAACTCTTCCATTCCCTCCAAAGTAGTTCCCTTGGGCAGCTACACAACGATTCCAGCGCGTTTTCCATGCTTCGTAACATTTCTGGAACGCTTCG
>JAUMHM010006480.1:0-17964 GCA_032362435.1 Melikaiella ostensackeni
AACAGATAGTGATACGAATCATTCTACACATCCCCTTTCAGGGCAGTTGTCATTGTTCACAGAATCTGTCGGAGTAGTGGGATTTCGTCCCTTGTTTAAGCAACATGATCATACTGAGAGAAAATCTCTTTCAGCATTATCAAAATAACAAAGATGCATGCATCACCTGATGTCACTGTGGGATCAAACATATAATTATGCAGTGCGAGAACGTGCGAAATACTGGTTCGCACGGTTGTTATCTGCAGAATGCTGTCGACGGCATCAACTGATTTTCGACTAGGTTTCAATTTCCGCTGAGCGAAAAATCGGACGAGTGGAGTCTGGTCTGTTTGATTCAGAGTTTTTCCGAGGTGACGTATCAAAGATTGAATGCTGGGACCGTGGTACCGAACTGACTCAGGATTTGTACTCAGCGACCTCGAAAACATAGAATATGGCCATTTTTCATAGACGGGAATCATGTTTCACCTGGAAATAGCGATTTTTTTATGTTCTTTGAGGTTAGGGACGAAATGTGATATGATGGAGCCAATCCAGCTCTGAATTCGGATTCAGCGACCTCAAAAACGTAGGATAAGCCTATTCTGGTTTCTGGGACTGACAAATTTTTTTTTTGGAGCTGTGTAATAGACTCCTTTGTTGTTCTGATCGGTCAATCATCAGAAGAGACACAGGAAGCTAAGAATAAAGACTTTGAAAGATTCAGGGTGAACAATGCCAGGAAAACTAGTCGTATTGACACAGATACTGATTTACTGCATTAACTCTTATTTTCCGCTGATCTTCACGTAATGAGTTTCAGAAAATATTTTGTAAAGGCAGAAAGACCATTGCCTCCAGAAGCTTCAGCAATGCTTCTAGAAATTACTCAGTGTGTATAACGTGTCTGTCCAGCAGTACAAAATCTAATCATTTGTTCAACAAATTATCGTTCATTATCAAATGATAGCAAGGAGTCACGTCTAAGTAATTGTATATATATTTTGCATGAAAAAAGGAAAATTCTGTTTACAAATGTATTTGAGGACAAAAAATTGTCTATAAAATCATGATGACAATAACAGTCGTGGATCTTTATCGAGTTTTATAAAAAAAAGTTCAAGAATTAGTAACTCACAATTGAAAATGTTGAAAAACGAAGTTTTTACCTTTAAAATAGGCGAAAAATGCATTTGTTGATAATTTTACTTAAACAATTATCAATTGTTATTGATCGATAGCACAGAGCTATTACTTGATAACAGTCTGCTAATACCCTAAAGAAACGCAATTTTTTTCTTAAAAAATGCCTAAGATGATGAAAATTTATATAAACAATTGTTGTTGATAATGGAAATTGTTGATTGTCATAAAAGCTCCCTAACAGTCTAGAAATTAGTTATTCACACTTCATTACGTTGAAAAAACCAAGTTTTCACCTCTAAAAATAGCCAGGCAGTGCATTTGTTAATTAAATTTGTTTAAACAATTTATGAAAGTACGTTTGCAAAATATAATGAATTTCAAGCATTTTTATTTATATCTCTTATATAGCTATTTAGAACTTTTGCACTGCAACAGAACCAATAATTGCCTTCCTTGTGCAATTGGGTTTCACATATTTGAAAAAAAGATCAAGGAATTTCTAAGAAATCATCTCTACAGTCTAAATTATGAGCAGTATCGAGTTGTATTTTGCGAATATAGCTTAGCAGGTAGACAAACTTGTTGGAAAATTTAGTTGGAACTCTTATAAGATTTATTGTTATCCTATAGAAACCGTTGAAATATTCTGAAATATCCTTAAACACTTTTAAATCCTTAGGAGTATTCTAAAATGTTTGAAAAATCCTTTTAAATTCTGCCCGTTATGTATATTCAACAAATTTTGAAAACAACTTAAAAACAAACTGTGAAACAATTAATGGCACAAAAACCGACAATCCAAGACATCTTTTATTATAATATTGGACATTTGTCATAACTTTGGATATAATTAAAAATACAAGACTTACATTTAATAAATTTGATAAATTTAATTTAATACAAAAACTAAAAGGTAACAATAAAGTGAGTAACTTAAAATAACAAGATACTACAAAAATAGTAACCAAGTTACGTTACAAATTCCAAGTAACGTTACTTTTCAGTAACTTCGTTATATGTAACGAGTTACTACCCAACTCTAACTGACACCTATATTTTTCTATGAATTCAATAAAATATAATGTAATATAATATAAATATTGATAATGCTATTCAATTACACAGGCATACCAAAAAAGTATGCGGAGCCGAAAAAGCGACCTATATAGCATTGTAGTATTGATCTAGTATAGTCAAAATCTATGCTCATTGGAATTTTTTGCTCATCAGTTTTTTTTATTCGAGTTTGAATTTTTAGTTCAGGTCGAAGTATTCCAAGTAGGCCACCATAAATCAAAATTTGATTTTTTTCGCTGTAAAATAAATTCTTTAATAGCCCCTTTGTTCAAAAACACCCACAGGTTTTGGTTGCAAACAAATTTTTTTTTAAAAAGTTAGTAATAATGAAAATTTAATGTTATAACACGATCACCATTTTTCTCGTGAACGGCGAAGCGAATTTTGACGATTCTTACGCTGAAATTTTTATTTAAGAACGTACATTTTAGGAATATTCCTTCTAAATATACAAACATTGGATTTGTTTGAGAAATAACCAATTGTTCATGAACGAATTGTACTTTGGTTCTCATGAAAAACAATTGTTTTTTGCGACTTATTCTACATTCTCTACTCAGACGCGCGTTGTACTAAAAAATTTATATCCCGTGAAATTATGAAAACTGCTTAGTATTTCTTTTCGCATTTTTCTCCAGAAAAAAATGCAGAATAACGTGCACAATAATATTTTTCTTCCAAAAAAAAAGTTCAGTTTAGTTTATAATCAAGTGATATTTTTTAGAAAAAATTTAATGTTTTCATATTAGGAAGACAAAATTCCGGAATTTACGTTTTTAAACCAAAATTTTAACAGAAGAACCATCAAAATCCGTTTAGCGGTTCACGAGAAAAATGTTGATCATGTTGTAACGTTAAATTTTCATTGTTAATAACTTTGGAGAAAAAATTTGTTTGGGACCAAAACAGGGGAAATATTTTCGAACATAAGGGCTATTAAAAAATTTATTTTACAGAGAAAAGAAAAAAGAGTTTCGATTTATGATGGTCGCTTTTTTGGCTTCGCACATTTTTTCTGTGTGCCCGTGTTATTCATTTGAAGTCTTGAAGATCAACTCTAAAATCAGAATTCTCTTTATCACATTTTGACTTTTGACAGTACATCTGAACATCCATTATTGATATAACATTAAACATTAAATAAAAAATTGTTATTCAGACTTCTTACAAACTGCAGTCTTAAAGCGGAACTGAAAACTATTTCTCAATTGAACCAATTTTAGGCCTATTCTCAAAACAACAAAGATTTTCATTAATAAAATTCTTATGTTGACACTCGCGAACGAGTCATTAGTTTGAAAAATAATATGACGCAGACAAAATAACAAAAAGTAACAGAAAAATATTTTTTTTTTAGTTTCGATAAATCTTTACATTAATGAAATATTGCAAGTTATATTTAAAGAGAAAATATCTTTAACATGTACTGAAAACTGCGCTCAAATTTCTGGTCCTATCAAAAAACAGGTTTTTGGTATTTTTTAAACATTTTCAAAATTTCAAACTTTATAAATTTGTAAATTTTGTTAACATCTTCTAAAAATGTCGTCTGAAACTTTTAAATATGGTTAAAAGGTAGTGCTTGCTATTTATCAAAATTTTGAGAATCATATACCTCTTATAATTTCCATCGAATTTAGAAATACCAGTAAAATCATATGCAAGTCATTCTGTTATCTGTATCTGATGTCAAACATATCTAATGTTCGCGGATCGACCATAAATCTCAAAAAACGAATGATAGTGAATTTTTTGTTGTTTTGGTAAGAAATATAGTTTTTAGTAGGTGAAAAGGATTTTAGAAACTAAGATATACAACTATAGTTATCCTTAAAAAACTGTTTAGCAACAAAAGGATCTGTATAGATCGTGAATTGTCACCAAGGTTGAAAACAGAAGAAGAATCATGTTTTTACTTGATTAAATGATATTTTTTTTATTGGAAACAATTTTTTTTTTTTTGAAGAAAAGCGTTCCAAAAGTTAACACTTACAGCTATAATTATCCTCTGAAATCTACGCAGCAACAAAAAAATTTGTACGTATCTAAAATCGTCATCAAATTCAGAGAAATTATATAAAATTATGATTTTCCACTATTTAAGACAACTTTTCACGAATATTATAACTTAATATCATTTAAATGAACTAGAATTCAGTTTAGATTGATGGAATTGAATTATATTAGATTAGGATTTCACTTCAATTAACAATAATTATATTTGAATTGCTTTTAAATATAAATCTGCTAGAATAGAAATCTACTAGAATTCCGCTTGAATCAATTCGATATCTTTTTAAATTATTGGAATTTGATTTAAAATTAATATTTGAATTTCAAATCAGCAAAATTTCATCTTATCATATTCAAGAGTAAAAAAATATCAAATTGGTAGCGTTGAAAATTGAAATAGCTTGGATCAATGAAGTTGAAATTAAACTATACTAGAATTAAATTCAAGACAAAACACTGGCGAATTGTAATCCTATTGGATGGTAGTTTATGTGAAAAATATTTGCCACTTGGACCAATAAATATACATATATTTTTTACTTTTGTGTGGATACACTACCACTGTTTTGGCTATTTTCCTCTTTCCCAGTCAAAGTAAAAAACTCTATCTACTACAGTTTCGGAGGTCAAATTTTTATTTGAATAACAAATTGGAGCGCCTAGGGCGCGCAATTCGGTCGTCGTGCTTCGCGCTCTGGAGTACTTCATCGTCGCCCTTGGCGCTCCGAAACATGTGGATCTCGCGCTTTACGCTCGGTGTTACACATATGTTCTTCATATAAAAATTACTATATTTGTCTTTCATTTCAAATGAGAACAGAAATTAATTTACTCAGGGCTCTATCGGCCTTAAGAAATACATTCTCATCCTAATATTCGCGCTCGATTTTCTGCGCTCACCGTATAATATATACAAATAAATAGTTAAAAGGACGATTAAGAAAGTTAATTATAAAAATAAGAATATTCCAATACCATTTGCCATACATAATAAACAAACTATGTCTCCTACCAAAAAATGTTTACAGGAAAGTTTACAGGTCGTCGATTGGATACAATTTAAATCGCTTCAAACGTTTCGGCACACGATAGTGGCCCTCTGCAGTGAATTTTATTTTTGAAAAAGTACAGGTAAGGGTGTTTATAATACTAAATATATTTACAAATTTATTATTTTGGTAGATGTAGTTCTTTGGTTGACTTTGTTAGGACAATAATCATTTAAAACATTGATTAATTGAAGACGAAGTATGATTTAAAATTAATTAAAATCGTCTCTGATTAATCAATGTTGTAAATGATTATTATGCTACCAAAGTCAACCAAAGAACTAAATTTACCAAAGTAATAATTTTGTAGGCATATTTAGTATTATAAACACCTTACTTGTACTTTTTTCAGAAATAAAATTCACTGAAAAGGACCACTATCCTGTACCGAAACGTTCGACGCAATTTAAATTGTATTCAATCATTGGACCCTAAAGCCAATTAGATCACCGGAAAATAAAAATAATTTAACGATTGAGTGTTAATATAATTCCTCCTATACACATTATGGTTGCTTAAATATTAGTGAGAAATAATTAAACTATTTTTTAGTCAAATGTCATAACCCAAAGGTAAAATTTAACTAAAGTTTGACTAATAACTAATAATAATTACTAACAACTAATTAATCAGTACCAGTGACTGGTGTTTTGAATTTAAATAAGTCATCTTCAACTTATTCAGATTTAGAAAAAATTCAAACATTCATTGAAATTATACATCATATTGCTGGCTATGATTTCTTCAAAATTACATTTGGGAAGACCAATATGCTTGAGATCTTTTGTATAAAAAAAAAAGAATTATTTGGACCCTCATTTATTATTTAAGCATTTGAAATACCTATATTAATCAAGAAAATATGTGTTAATAAGAAGTATATGAATTTTTTTTAAATTTAAAAAATTATGACTGATAATTCTGTTTGAGCACCAAATCTGAATTAATAAAATTGAAGTACATTTTTGAGCTATAAATTAGACAAATAATGAAAAATTAATAATCATTCCGAAAGATAAACTTAATGATGTAAAAAAACCAATCTCGCTCAACGAATAGCACTGTTCGAAAGTGAAGTAACGTTTTTTTCTCAGAATACTGTTTTACACCATAGTTTTTTAGATTCTGTTAGTAGATTTTACGGGATATTTTTTTCAGTATATAGCCGGGCTGAAAAGCGTTTACGGTCTTATATGAAAACAGTCACCCAACTTGAGATCTGATTGAAAGCTGCTTAGAACCAGATAGAAAACCATTTTCGGCCCTAAACAGAAACCGTGACGCAACTTGAGTTCCTACAAAGTGCCGGATAGATGTGAATGAAATGACACTTTCTTTACGTCATTCCAAATAAAACCGGATACAGCCACTAATTTTCCGTGTAAGATATTGCGAACAGAATAAGAACCACATAGGGGCGAAATGAAATCCGAAATGGGCTATCCGGAGCTTTAGCCGGTGTTTTATCTGGCTCTATCGGATCCCATCCGTCATTTTGAGCAGAGATAGCCATAGTGATTTGGAGGCCGAAAGAGGCTAATTCGGATTTTACTCCAACATGAAATTCAAAATTTTCGTAAAAATTCTCTATTAGAATGAAAGAACGATTTGTGGGCCAAAATAGGAAATTTCGGATCTTTATTACTTCTTGAAATTCAAATTTTTCTAAAACAGTCTTTATTCATCCTGAGAAGTTGTATATTTTCAAAAACAGGGAGTCACAACTACGTTTATTGAAAGAAACATTTTTAGGATTAAAAAATGTATAATTTTCATAGTCGTATTGATTTTTAGGCCAATATTGGCGAATTCGGGTTTTTACTCCACGATGAAATTCAAAATTTTCATAAAATACTCTATTCGCCCTGCGAACTTGGATACCTTCCAGAACGGGGAGTCGCAATCCTACGTTCAGCAAAAAAAACGTTTTTGGAATGAAAAAGTCTAATCTGTACAATAAAATATTTTTGAAAAAAATTATCAACCCAAAAAAGCTTCTAAATTTGTTATTAACCATTTTCTGATAAGATGCGTAGTTTTCGTATTAATCATTAAAAATAAGCCTTGAAATAGAAAAAATGAATTTGTAAAAAAAAGAACCCAAGATACAATAAAATGTTTAATGACAAAATTTGTAATTGGCCATTTGTTGATAGGGTGCGTAGGTTTAGTCGTGAAAAATTACATTAAAAACAAAAAAATTAAATTTTTTGGAAAACGACACAAGATACAATGTAATATCTAAAACAAAATTATTAACCCAGAAGTGGTCTACAAATTTGTTATGGACACTTTGTTTAATCGGATGCGTTTTTTTCGTTTTAATCATGAAAAATAAGACTTGAAATAAAAAAATTGAATTTGTGGAAAAACAACACAAGGTACAATAAAATGTTTAGTAACAAAATTATTCACCTAAAAAGGGCCTACAAATTTGTTGCTGATTATTTTCTTGTACGAAGTGTGTTTCTTGTTTCGATTTCAAAAAATTGAAATTCAGAATTAGAAATTTAAATTTTTGGAAAAACGACACAAGACGCGATAGGATAGTTCTGAAAAAAATTGTTGGCCTAAATTAAATCTACAAATTTCCTCCTGACCATTTTCTGATAAGACGCGTAGTTTTTAATCTAATCTGAAAAAATAATATTAAAAATAAAAACATTAAATTTTTGGGAAAACGACACAAGATGCAATAAAATGTTTCATGACAAAATTATTTACTCAGTTAAGGTCTACAAATTTGTTGTTGACTATTTTTCAATAGGATGTGTAGTTTTTGTTTTAATCATGAAAAATAAGACTTGAAATAGAAAAAAATCAAATTTGTGGAAAAATGACAAAAGATACAATAAAATGTTCAATAACAGAATTATTCATCTAGAAAGGGCCTACAAATTTATTCCTCTTCATTTTTTATCACGTGTATTTCTTCTTTCAATTTGAATTAGTAGCTAATTAAATTAAACAAATTCTATCAAACAAATCATTTCTTTAATATCAAAAAGGTAAAGAATCGTCATTATTTAGGATTAAAAGAAAAATTAGTTCTTTTAAAAATACTGTCATTTTGAAATGAAAAAAAAGAAGAGAAAGAAATAATTTCTCAAAAATTTGAACATAACGTTTCCCTGGGTGTACTTTTTTCACGTTAAAAAAAGGCCGCGTATACGGGTACCGGAATTACAGACGGAATAGCCAGATTTTTTTGCTAACAGTAGACACCACCCTTAAAAAATTTGAAAAAGTTAATTTTCTTGCAGACGAGAAATAATATTCAAACGATATTTTGTATTTTGAATGAGAATCTTATTTTAAATGGCAGTCTTACATATAATAAGCTCATCAAAATACATCGACATACGAGGTTTAAAAAATATAAAAAAATCTGTGCATCTTTCCGATAAAATTTACTAGCTAGTAAAATTATTTCACTTCTAACAGTGCATGCATACTAAAAAAACGTTTCCTAATCTCTTTCAGCGTTATTAAAAAGTTTCGGTAATCTTTTTGGTATTTTTACTTCATAGATATAAAGAGAAACACATATTTGCACACATTTGTTTCATATTCTGTTCAAAAAGAAGAAGAGTGCTTTCAGAAAAAAATTAAAAAATCATAAAGGTGCGTATTCTTAAATATTCAAAACAATAATGAATTTTACTGCAACTAATGAGACGGTAATAGAATTATAATTTGTAATTTTTGTTGCAGTTTTTGACCAGACTGATATCGCAAAGTTTTGGCCATGGGGAAAGAAAAGCAACATACTAACATCGTCGTCATTGGCAAGTCATAAAATTTGTTTGAATTGAAAAGTGACTTATCACTTAAATTATAAATAGGAAGATCAATATAAACATTTGAATTAATTTTTTCAAATAAATGAATAATCTATTCATAATTGAAGACATCAAACTAGTGGTGTGCAAAAAACTTGAAAAATTATGCGAATTTGAGATGAATTGAATCAGATTCAAGCTCAATTCATGGGAATCAAAGTAGAACTGTTAGGAATTCAAGATGAATTCAAGCGAGTTCAAGATGAATTAATGAGAATTGAAGATCATTTCAAGCTACTTGAAGTTAAATTCACGTGTATTCAAGATGAATTCGTGCGAATTGAAGAGAAATTCTCAGGAATTCAAGATGAAGTCACGCGAATTCAAGATGAATGAACATTAATTGAAGATAAATTCAAGCAAGTCCAAAATGCATTCATACATATTCCAGATGAATATATTTGACTTTAAGATGAAATTATGTGAAATTGAAATGAATTCAAGCGAGTTCAAGATGAATTTATGCGAATTCAAGATGAATTAATGCAAATTCAAGATGAATTAATGCGAATTGGAGATCATTTTAAGCGACTTGAAGTTAAATTCATGTGTATTCAAGGTGAATTCATGCGAATTAAAGAGAAATTCAAGATGAAGTCACGCGAATTCAAGATGAATTAACATTAATTCAAGATGAAGTCAAGATAGTTCAAGATGCATTCATGCAAATTCAAGATAAAGATATTTGTCTTTGAGATAAGATCATGCAAAATCGAAATTAATTCAAGCGAAATCAAAATCAATTCATGGGAATTCAAGCGAATTAAAGTTTAATTCATGCGAATTGAAGATGAATATATTCTACTCCATGAGAGGAAATCATACAAAATCAAGACAAATTCAAGCGAGTTCAAGATGAATTAATGCGAATTCAAGATGATTCCAAGCGAGTCACAGTTAAATTCACGCATATTAAAGGTAAATTCATGCGAATTAAAGATGAATTCGCAGGGATTCAAGATGACTTATCGCGATTTCAATATAAACTTTCGTTAATTCAAGCTGGATTCAAGCAAGTTCAAAATGTATTCATGCAAATTCAAGCTGAATATATTCGAATTTAGGATAGAATCATGCGAAATTCAAATAAATTTAAGTGATCTCACGATGAATTAATGCAAATTCAAACTGATTTCAAGCGAATTAAATTTAAGTTTATGCGTATTCAAGATGGATTCTTACAAATTCGAGATGATTTCTCAGGAATTCAAGAGAACATCACGCGAATTCAAGATAAATTCACGTTAATTCGAGATGAAATCAAGCGCGTTCAAGATGCATTTATGAAAATTCAAGATGAATACCATATATTTGATTTTAAGATAAAATCATGCGTATTTGAAATAAATTTGAGCAAGTTCAAGGGGAATTCATGCGAATTCAAGCAAGTTGAAGTTAAATTTACGCGAATTGAAGGTGAATATATTTTACTTTATAAGAGAAAATCATGCAAAATCAAGATAAATTCAAGCGAGTTCCAGGTAAATTAATGCGAATTCAAGGTGATTACAAGCAAGTCAAAGTTAATGTCCCGTGTATTCAAGACGAATTCATGCGAATTGAAGATAAATTTTCAAGAAATCAAGATGACTTCACGCGAATCAAAGATGAATTCGCATTAATTCAAGATAAATTCAAGCAAGACCAAAATGCATTCATACATATTCCAGATGAATATATTTGACTTTAAGATAAAATTATGCCAATTTGAAATAAATTCAAGCGAGTTCAAGATGAATTTACGCGAACTCAAGATGAGTTCCTGCGAATTCCAGATGAATTCATGCGAATTCAAAATGAATTCATGCAAATTCAAGATGAATTCATGCGAATTCACGCATATTCGAGAGAGTTCAAGATGAATTAATGCGAATTCAAGATGACTTTAAGCCAGTTGAAATCTTATTACGCGTATTCAAGGTGAATTCATGCGAATCAAAGAGGAATTCTGAGGATTTCAAGATGTCTTCACGCAAATTCAAGATAAATTCGCATTAATTCAAGATGAATCCGAGCAAGTTCAAAATGCACTCACGCAAATTTCAGATGAATATATTTGACTTTAAGGACGTTGGATAAAGGGGAATTGGATATTTTTCTGGTTGCCCCCAATTATGAATATGGCCCTGCCCACATATTTATTTTCGGAAGTAGATTGTAGGACAAATAGACAAAACTCATCAAATAATCGGGGTCTGATGAAATCCTGGTATCCATATAACGAACAATACATCGCGTTTTTCATGAAAAAATGAATATTTTGATGAAAGATATTCATTTTCTGAAACATTGAGAGCAGCACCGAGCAGAAAAATTCCGAGAAAGAAATGATGAGCATCAAATACACTCTACTTCAATCATATTTCACATGCACAACACCGACACTAAATAAAAAAACGCCCTGTATAGAGTCTTTTTACAAACTAAACTTTACAATTATGAAGCGACTTTCACGATTCAATAAAAAACAGAAGTGAAGAGTACTTCCAACTTTTTTGAAAACTGCGCGACGGAAGATGTCAGATGAAGAAACAGGAGAAGCCGATCTAGAAGCGCGTTCACAAGGCGGCAGTGGTCACTTTTTGTACTGGAATAATAAAATCGCAGAATACTCAGAGAATCGCGGTCGGTGATTTATCTCTTTCCTCAAAATTAACTATCGGAATATGAAAATGAAAACTAACAATTTTCGTCATGAACATGCATCCTCAAATTATTTTTTGCAGAAATACAAGGATAATATACTATTTTTGAATCTATTTACTGAGTTCACAAGACATCTATAAATGCATAAGTTTATTAAGTTTTTAGTTAAGACAATTATTTATTGCTAACTATAAAAGTCACTTTTCTCTATAAACAAATGAATTTTCCGATCTTGTTAAATTATATATTTATGAATATACAAGTCTTTGTTCTTTATAAATAAATAAATAAATTTACCAACTTTTCGAAATTATTAATTTCCAAAATCACAAGCCTATTTCTTATGAACAAATAAATTCGCTACGTTGTCAAATTATTATTGCTAACTTGACAATTCACTTTCCTTTATAAATAAATAAATGTACCAACCTTGCGATATCATTTGTTTCCAAATTCACAAACCTATTTCAGTATAAATAAATAAACTTACCAAGTTTGCGAAATTATTTATTTACAAGTCCATTTGTTATAAATAAATAAATTCTTTAAGTTGCCGAATTATTTATTGCTAGCTTCAAAATTCACTTTCCTTTATAAATAAATGGATTCACCAACCTTGTGAAATTATTCATTTATAAATTCACAAGTCTCCGCCCGCTACAAATAAATAAGTGAATAAAGCTGGTAAATTTACTTATTTATTCATTTATAAAGGGAACAGGCTTGTGAATTTGAAAATAAATAATTTCGCAAAGTTAATAAGCGTATTTATTCAAAAAGGAAATAGGCTTGTGAATTTTGGAAATATTTAATTTTGCGAAATTGATGAATTTATTTATTTTTTCTTCATAAAAGACAGAGAGTTGTGAATTCATAAATAAATAATTTCAAAATGCTGGTAAATTAATTAATTTATAATGAAAATAGGCTCATAAATTCATAAATAAATAATTTGAAAACTTAGAGAATTTTTTTATTTATTTACAAGAAAGAGACTTGAGAATTTGGAAAAAGTAATTTTGCAAAGTTGATAAATTTATTTCTTTATTTATTTAAAAAGGACAGAGACTTGTGAATTTGAAATCAAATAATTTAGAAAAATTGGTAAGTTTATTTATCTATAAAGAAAATAGGCTCGTGAGTTTGGAAATAAATAATTTCGCAAAGTTGGTTAGATTATTTATTTATAAAGGAAATAGGCTTGTAAATTTGAAAATAAATAATTTCACAAAGCTGGTAAATTCATTTATTTATTCATTCATAAAGAACAAAGACTTGTGTATTTATAAATTAATAATTTCACAAGTCTGGAAAATTTATTTATTTATAAAGAAAAGTGACTCGTGAAGTTAGCAATAAATAATTGTCTAAACTCAGTTAATTAATGCATTTATAAATGACTTATGAACTTAGTGGATAAATTTTAGAGAATAGTATTTTATCTTTGTATTTCTGCAAAAAATGATTTCAGGATGCATGTTCATGACGAAAATTGTTCGTATTTAGTTTTATATTCCGATTATTAGTTTTGAGGAAAAAGATAAATTACCGACCGCGATTCTCTGGGTATTTTGCGATTTTATCATTTTAGTACGAAAAGTTACCGCTGCCGCCTTGTGAACACGTCGCTGGATCGGCGTCTCCTGCTTCTTCATCTGTCATCTTCCGTCGCGTAGTTCTAAAAAATTTGGAAGTATTTTTCACTTTTGTTTCTCATTAAATCGCGGGATTCGCTTTACAATTGTAAAGCTTAGTTTGTAGAAGGACTCTATACAGAGCGTTTTTTTCATTTAGTATCGGTGTTGTGTCTGTAATGTATGATTGAAGTCAACTGTGTTTGACGCTTGCCATCTCTTTCTCGAGATTTGTCTGCTCGGTGTTTATTCTAACGTTTCAGAAAATGAATGTTTTTCATCAAAGTATTCATTTTCTCATAAAAAACACGATATTTCTACTTATTATACAGGCACACAAAAGAAAGTGTAATGTGCGACGAAATAGACCACCATACCTATTTGTTTTTTGGGTTGCTGAATTCGAATCTGGGGTCCGTTTAACCCCATCAAGTCTCAGTTCGCCCCTAACCTCATGAAACAGCTAAAAATCGATTTTGTGAATGAAACCTTAAAAAAAGTATGTCTTCATATTTTTGGGGTCGCTGAATCCGAATCTGGTGCCTGCTTACCCCCATAAGTTCACCGTCGGATTCTAACCTTAAGCAATATCTCAAAAACATTGAAATAATCCATTTTGGTGTTGAAGTTCAAGCCGTGGTGACAAAAATCCTTGTAAAAAGATGCTCTCTTCTTTCTGAGGTTGCTGAATCCGCATCAAGTGTTTTGTTATAATCCATCAGGACACCATTCTTCCCTAACCTCAAAAAAGAACTCAGACACGCTAAGGTAACCAATTTTGGTGCTAAAGCTTAAGACGTGGTGACTAAAATCTTTAGAAAAAGGGTGCTTTCGTGTTTATACTGTCGCTGAATCTAAACTCGGTATGTCTTCTCTACCTCCGTTTTTACCTTCTATTCCGATAGCTTCTGTTATTTCTTTCTGAAAAAATGTCACGTGAATATGGAAAAATATGAAGATCTTCGTGTTGATGACGATTTTATTTTACTAGGTCACCTACTGGTTAAACCATTTCAATAAAATCCTGCAACCACGACAAAAGCTGAAGATGATGACAACTACCCAGAAAGGGAATGTGTAGAATGATTCGCTCATCAGACTGTTGAGGTAACGAAGCCAGCGGAGACGCGCTGTCCTTCAGAGGCGTTAGGATGTGAGAATGAAGCCGTAGTCTGCGCATAGTGTGTTCGACGAAGAGTTGACACTGTCCTCATCAGAATCGAAAAGCCCTCATACTTAGGCCTGGGAAGGCATGAGGGATATCACCCCCAAGACGGCAGACCCACCTGCGATCGGTCCAGGACTCCTAACGTCCAGGGTTCTTCTTTACAACTATGGCTACTAAAAATAAAAGCACTCAAAAATATACAGGTCTTCTAAAAAATCAAAGCTTCTGAGCTCAAACTAATATTCGAGCTTCCACTTCTAATAATTCTTGCGATGAGCACCCTGATATATTCTGCTATATTTATAGTTAACATCAGGTTCCGAACGATCGTAAATTCTGACAATTCTGAATAAAAACCAAAGTCAACTATTTCATTATTTCAATTGAAACTTTATTTACACATGTTCAAAATTCTGACCAAAACTGCAGTCAATGTATCCAATTAATGACTCCATCCCAAATTTTGTTGTATCTCGCAAGATCTCTTTTTAAATTCATAACTTTGTTACCTTCTCTCTTTATAAATAGCATATCCATGAACCCTATCTTTTTTTGATTTCTCTGATAATACAAAATTTTGGCATCAAACCAATCAAAGTCATGCCCATCTGTGAGTCTATGTTTTGTAAGGACCGAATCATACCTTGCACTTCTATGAAAATTATTTTTATGTTTTTCCTTTCTTGTTCTAAGTGACATCCTTGTTTTGAATGGAATGAGTAGAATTAATGTTTAATGTCCTCTCCGAATCAACTGTTTTTCTGTGCCAATCTGTGATAATATAATTTTCATCAGACTTCATTCAGATCAAATCAAGAAAATTCAATCTACTCCTGTTTCAATTTCAGCAGTGAACTGTAAGCTTAAATGTATACTATTACGAACATTAAGCAGGGTATCCACATTTTGTGCATGTAAAGAAAATACAGAATTATCAACATATCTTGCATAAAAGTCCAACTCAAAATTAATTTGATCAGAAACTTCACTTTCCAAATCTTCCACCACAATTTCAGCAAAAATTAGGTCAAGACTGAGCCTATCGGAGTTCCAAATTTTTGTTTATAAAAAGTATCATTGAATTTAAAATAAACAGAATTGAAAACATATTTAATAGCATCAACAGCATCAAAGAATTTGGCAAATCTAACTCTTTCATATGGAATGTTAGGAAACATGGCTGTTACGTCAAAAGAATAAAAAATGTGATTTATTGGTATTTCAACATTCTCGAATAATTTTAGAGAGGCAAAATAACTGGTCGCAAAGGAAAATCTGCTCTATGAGCTATAACCTGGCCATAGGCCAAAGATATATTAGTATGAATTGTGTTAGTATCGCATCTTTCGATATTATTTCCCAAACGTTTTTGAAACCTTAATCTCCGTAGAATTTTAAATATACCTTTTTGAAGCATTCTTGTAGAATCATTCGTAATATGTAAGTGTAAAATTATCTCCATCATTCAAAATGTGCATCATTTTTTGATTATAAACATTTTTTAATATCGCAACTATAATACTTCCCTTTATCAGCCTTAGTGATTAGTCATTCAGGATGACATTTCAAAAAAATTTTGTTCAAGAAATTCCTTCGTTTAATTCTTTTTGTGGAAAGCTTTGTGGACCCTCATTATTCAAGAAGTCATTTGATGAATCCATTAATTTTGCTCTATATTCTTTTGCTCTGTTTTCTGATAATTTTTAAATATTAGTTTCAATGTCTTCAGTGATTTCAAGAAACTGAATATACTCTTTTTCCCCATATTTGTTACTGAAGCCCTAACCCAACCTTAAAATGTTGATTACCTTTTATAGAATCTCTACGTTTGAAATATGTAAAAACCATGGGTCAGATTGGTTTTGAAAAAGAGTCATGTGAATTCATAGTCAATTTTGGTATATCCCCTCGGAAATTAAGAATGTTTAAAAATTTTCGCTCACGTTTTCTTATTATTCTTAAAGGTTCTTCTATTTAATTCAGGTTCTCTTGCAAGGCATTCTTTGATGATGTAAACCGGTACCTGTTTCTTCAATTTATCTAGAGTCTTCTCAATGTTCTCATTTGGATTGTGTATTTGTGCACGGCAGACTTTTATAATAAAATTGAAGATAAAAGTCATAAATTTATTAGTGGTTTCATTAAAGGCTTCTTTGTTTCTTTTGTTCTTAAAATTGAAGCAAACTTTTTTGCTAATGTAAAATATCTTTCTTGGAAAAACCCCATAAATCATGCACCTTATCAAGTATTCTTTCTGTAATGCAGCTAATCTCAATTTTTCACTGAATGAATGAAATTCCTTAATATTTTTCACTGGTCCTCCAATAACATTCATCCCATTACCCCAATTTTTCACTATTCCAATGCTGAGCCACACAGTCGCTTTTCTCGATTGTATCATCCTTCCTCTTGTAAAAATCACATGCTTGAAGAATGCCAACAGACTTTATGGAAATTATGCACAAAGTTTTAGCCCTCAATATCAAGATTTAGAAATTAGTCCAATATCTACATTAAGAAGGTAGAAAACTGAATTTAATTATTAAACCTCAAACTAATGATATCCTTGTTACTTATGAAAAATGGTATTCAGAGGAAGATGCCATATATAAAAAATATGTGCATTTTTTATATGTACCATTGAGTACTTTATTAATTATTTAATTGAGTTCTTATGTTCTAATTGTTCTGATTTTACGATTTTACAGACGCTTATTGTTTTTGTATTTATTTAAGATTTTTTAAAACCTTCTTTATACTTGGGTTATTCAAAAATTTTGTTAACATAATTACAATGTCATCCTGGTGCTTGTCATAAACAAAATAAGTTTGCCATAAAGATATACAATGAGGTCACTTAGAATAAGGAAAGAGAATCATAAAAATAATTTTCATAGAAAAGCAAGATATTATTCGGTCCTTACAAAACATAGACTCACACATGGGCATGACTGAAATTGGGATGATTTGAAAATTTTGCATCATGAGAGATATTAAAAAAAGAGAGAGTTCATGGAGATGCTATTAATAAAGAGGAAAGGTAATAAAGCTATTGATTAAAAAAAAGATCTTGCGAGATACAACAAAATTTGGGACGGAGTCATTAATTGGATACATTGACTCAAGTTATAGTCAGAATTTTGAATATGTACAAATCAATTTTCAATTTAAAGAATGAAATAGTTGACTTCGGTTTTCATTTAGAATTGTCTGCCTATGTCAAAATAAATTTCAATCAAGGAATGAAATATGTTCCAAAATAACAATTGCCGCCTAATCCCAGATCTCTCCCCCTGGCTGGAGAAGAAGCACGGAGAAATTGGCTTCTATCTGACGCAGGCGCTGACGGGTCACGGTTGTTTCAACGCGTACCTGAAGCGCTTTAAGAAGAGGGACGAAGAGGCGTG
>JAUMHM010006487.1:0-17964 GCA_032362435.1 Melikaiella ostensackeni
CAAATTTCTTTCACTCTTGTCAAACAATGTTTCTTCTACACCACATTCTTTGAGAACCCACTCATTACTGACTTTGTTCATTAGCATTTTACCGCACATATTCCGCAGGAATTGCATGCAAACTTATAATCTTTCTACCCTCGTTTACACGTCTGAATATCTCTGCATCTATCTTTCCGTCAGCAGTAAATAAACTTATCTTCTACCTTCTTCTAAGAGAGCTTTTCTTAGACATTTTTACATGCATATATTGAACAGTCAGGAGGACATAACGCAGCCTTGTCTAACGCCCTTCTTGATATCAAACCAATCGGTCAGTCATCCATTCACTTTTACTCTCGCTTTACTACCATTATATATTGCTCTTATTGCTTTCAGAAGTCAACCATTCATTCCATACTCTTTCAGGACTCCCTAAAGTTTAGATCTATTCACCTTCTGGAAAGCTTTTTCCAGATCAAAAAATGCACAGAAAACTCTTGTTTACTCTCAAATTTTTTTCTGTGATCTGTCTCAAACTAAATATCTGAAATGTACATGATCTCCCTGGCATAAATCCACATTGGACTTTCCATATCCTTTTCTTGGTTATTCTCCTGACCTTTCCAATAAGTATTTTGGTAAGTATTTTTCCCACAGTACTTAGTAGGCTAATCGATCTATAATTAGTACGGTCGCCTTCATCACCCTTTCCCTTTCAGATTGGAATGATAATCGCCTTTCTCCAATCTTTCCGAACTTCACCATTCACAGAACACATATAATATCATAAATTCGCTCCGCCACACAAACAAAGATCCGCCACCGCAAGCACTTTAGCGGTGATACCATCCACACCAGCAGCCTTACATTCTTTAGTTTCTTAATCACGGATATAATGTCGACATCGACGACTATTTTTATCCCTATAATCATTTTCTAATCTAGTCATTTCCTCATCGCTGAGACCTTTAATATTTAACATTCTCGAGTACGCTCGCTTTTACTCGTTGACAGACGCGATATACCAATTGTACTTTTGGTTTCTGCAAATTCTCTATTCTATCTTACGTCTGCTTAGACTTATTATTAATTCTTCTTCTCCACTGCTCATGATATAGGCTTATTTAATCCGTTCCACATTCAAAACCTCTCATAACCCTTGTATCCCTTACAAGCCCTCTCAGCCTCTCATCCGCTACAACAAAGTCAATCATACTGTGGCTTTCTCCTCTGCACCAAGTATTCGTGTGGACCATTTTATGTCTGAACCACGTATTTGTAATAAACAAGCTTTTTTCTCAGCATAAGCTAATCAGTTTAGCCTCGTTACCGTTCGTTTTTGGCTCTCCGAAATGACCCAGTACCCTGTCGGTACCTTCGCCTTGCACATCAACCCAGCCATTCATAACTCCGAATAAAATTATTCTTTCGCCAGTTTCGCAAGTACTTAATATATCATTTTACGAGTCCCAGAAGGTCTCTTTCACATCCCTGTTGTCACCATCAACGGAAGCGTAACACGCTATAATAAATAGCCGTCTGATTCCCACTTTCATTGTAATCCATAGTAATCTAGGAGATACACAGCCATACTTTTTGACATGTTGCTGTGTTCTCTCATTTATTGTCAGACCGACTCCTTGGTTACCATATGATTCATTGTCTACTCCTGACTAAAGTTCGAGTCCGTTCTCTCTCTTTCTCACCACACATCCCTTCTTCTTTGTTTCCGGTACACATAACATATCTAGCTTCCTTACGCGCATTGTATCCCGCAATTTTTTTCCTCAAGATCATTTACACCTCTACCATTCCAAACATCCAATCTCCATTCATCGCCTGAAACTTTTCCGAGGACATGCTTTTCTTCAACAGAAGTGTCAATCCTATACGAGGCTGCATTTTTATATGTATTATTCATTGTTGAAAGTATACACCCAACTACAACTTGATGCGAAAATTTTATTTCATAAGTATAAAATTATGTCCAAATTAAGTAGCTAAATCATCATAAGGTGAAGTGTCCATTCATAACGTCAGTCCCGCCAAACTTCGGTCATGCAAACGAAAGTATGAAAACCAAGCCAGAATCAAAGGAGTTATGATCGGTTTGTGTTGTACACTGAGGGGGTCACCAGTCTCCTGCAGTTTGGTCTCTAAGGTGGAAAAAGACCATTCATTGCTCCAAAAATGTGATAAGAATTCTCAACCGTGAATAAAAACATGACAAACTCAGAAATTTTCCTCAATTTTCATTTTGAAAAATTTCACGTTTCAAAAACTCTAACAAATTTCCAAGGCCTTTTATACATTCGAAAGTTTGCACAAATTTCCGAAAAGCCTGCAAAAATTTTCGAAACTCTCCATAAAGTTTCGAAAGTTTCCATAACTTTTCCAAAAGTTTCCATAAATTTTCGAGAGTTTCCGTAAGTTTCCATAAATTTACCAAACTTCATTTTTAAAACCAAGGCCTTTAAAAAATTTATGATTCACAGAAGTTAAAATACTACAAATAAAAAATACTTATCGTGAATTGTGTTGTCAATAGGAGAAATGCTCAGTACATGCAAGAAATATTTTTAGAAAACTGAAAAATATTTTGAAATAAGCGCGTGAAAGAAGCTGACAGAATTTTTAATTATTATTTAGAAAAACGATCTGATTCATGCCACGGTACATTAGTGACTGCTTACGAGAGGACTCTTGATATGAAATTTGAGAATTCATTAGGGCTAATCGATGGAACTTTTTAAAATTTTCTGCGAAAATTTGGAAAACCTGTTCTTCTTCAAAACTAAGGTCTTTGAAAAATCTATGTTTTACAGAAGATAAAATGCCACAAATAAAGTACACATCGTGAATTATTTTGTGAATAGGAGAAATGCCCACTACACGTAAAGAATATTTTGAAAACCACTGAAAAATATTGAAAAATAAGCGCGTGGAAGAAGCTGCCAAAATTTGTAAAAGTATTTTTCTGATAAGTGGCCTGATTCACGCCACGGTATGTTTGCGATTGCTTACGAGAGGACTCTTGAGCAGACACTATAAAATATTTCATAGAATTACTGCCGCCTTAAAAAAAAAAAGATACGTAAGTGATTTTGCGTTACTGACTTATTTTTTTGTATGTATATGGTACTTGAAAATTCGACTTAAGCCACAATGTGAGTTGTGTATATTGTTTCTTAGGATGCCAGATTTGAAATACATTTTTAATTCTCAATGCGTATATTATATCGATTTTGTTAAAAAATATTGAATTTCTTCTAATATTACTATATATACGGGTTGTGATAGAAAAAAAATTTAATCAAAAGGGGGATGAAGAAAGATTTTCGAAATTGAATAATTACGTATCACGTAATTTCTGAACAATTTCAAAATTTTTCTAAAATGACAGAATAAAAAAGAAGGAAGCTGAGAATACCTTGTTTCACGTAATTTTTTTAAATTTAATGAATGAATGTTGCAAAGTTTCGAACTTAGCAAAGATGAACTAATGTTGATTTCTGTGATGTATTTCCTGAGAAACTAGAATAGTAGTATTAGAAAAATAAAACTCAAGTATCTATTTTTCCGAAGTAATATATTTTCTATTCCACTTCCAAGTTTGATTTTATGTGATTAAGTTTTTACAATAAAATCACTGATTTCAAAAAATATACTTATTATCAGGAGAATTATTCCATTGCACATTTAAAGCAATTGAACTGTTACAATCATTATTTCGTAGTCTCAGTAATTTTCTTCAGTTCAATTTCAAGCCTGCATCTATCGTCTTTTGTATTAAAAGACTATAACGAAAGAGGTAATTCAGCTTATCTAAATAATTTGTTGAATTAGAGACTTTTATAGTGAGTGAAACTATGCAAGAGTACGTTACTTAAGATTCCATTTCTTCTAAATCACATAATTTTAATTGAATCACATGTCCAACGCCGTGGAGGATCATGACTTCCGTGGGAACTTCCGCGGAGCTTTTTGCGGAAACAACCGCGGAAACTACCCTGGAAACTTCCGCGGCAACTCATATTAATAATTGATCCAAATTATTTAATAATACTAATTTATGTCTGTTATGAATTGAAATTTTTGTTTAACTATGTTGCGTTGCTTGGCAATAAATTTGAATTTCCTATTTTCTCATGGCATTTTCCACGATTAAAACCAAAACTATGATCCCTATTAAAAATGCTTAGAGGCAATTTTGTAGAACTTTCAGAAACTGATAATTTTGATCTCTCGCCTATTTATCATATTTAGCGTGGTTTCGTAGGAAATTTGAATTCTCACTTTTCCCAGTTTTGCTTTTCATGGTTAAAACCATAAATATTGGCAGTGGAAGGCTGGCTAACGAACTTGACCTGTCGTTTTGGACCACAAAACAGTGTGCAAAAGGAAGTTTGAAGTAGAAAATTTTTTCGAAGATTATCGCGTCGTCAGGAAACTGACAGACAGACTGACAGAGAAACCGACAGGCAGACATTATCATACAAACTATTTTTCCTGACTCAGGGGGTCTCAAAACGTCGAAAATTGACAAAAACTGAATAGGCCCAAATTCACATGAATTTAGTACCTTCCATCATAAATGATGAGAACGTAAAAATTCAAATTTTCCCGCCAAAATATGGATGCTATCCAAAAATGGTTAAAGGAAAATTTGTAAGTCTTTTTTAAGTGAGAAATTTTGATGTTGAAGCTTTCATCGTGTGTAGGCATAATGAATATGCATAAGAATGTGTGATAATTTCAGAAACAGAATCAGTCATAAAAATAAGAAAAAAATGAGAAAATATAAGGTGCATAGCACCGAAATGAAATGATTTATTATTATAAGTATATATTCTTACATTATACTGAATATGTGAAAGTCTGGGTGAAATGAAAATAATTTAACCCTCCTATTATTTTGGTCGTTAAAAGCTTTCAAAATGTCGGAAACAAGTATTTTATTCAGTCTTCCGTGTGCGAAAGCGAGATAAGCTAGGTTTTTCATTCTTTCAGTAGTCATTGATAATCAAGATGGAATGCTTATCCTCGAAACAACTGAAAATGAACACTCACAAATTGTGGTACTGCAGCCAAATGTTTCGATGGCAGCAAACATTTTGTAGGTACGCGGAAACGCATCTCGATAATCGTATAAAACCGAAAGACTATCGAAACCACACAAAATTTTTTTTTCATCGTTTTCAGATATCCATTCTGTTTTCTTCGTGCCCACAAATTTTTTTGAAACAGAGCTCCGCATTGTCAGGTTAAATTATGTCAACTTTTTGCAAAGGTTGTAACTTGTTGAAATCCATTTTCGAAACATCAGAACACGCCAGAAGTATTTCACTGTTTTCGGTAAATCGACGCTTCAGCTCTGCTCGCATGACATCGATTACTTTAAAAAAGCTGGACTTGTTTATGTTTTCTTCGTCTGCACGTTACCCAATGGATTACATAATCACTGTATCAGCAAGTCGAGTTGACCTTTGACGAGCTCGACAATTAGTTTTCAGAAGTAGTATCACGGTTTGAAGTAAACCTTCGGCCCTTCCATCGAAGCTGTTGAATTTTTGACTGTTTCTAAAATTTTCTAAAGTTGTTTCAATGTTAGTGATGACAGAGATTGCTTGGCGATAACTGATCTCCCGTTTTTGAAAAATTTTATCGGCTGGCGCCATGAAAACGAATTATTTTCGAGTTATAGCGTCTGGGAGACCAATTGAAGTAGCGATTTCATCAGCATCGAATGACATTCGAGATCCACTTTTGACTTGCGTCAGTGTTGCCACGATGTCCTCGTAGTCTTCCAAAACGGCTGCAGAAGCTCGAGCGTGACTGGATCATCGCGTTTCTTTCAAACGTTTGACACTTTTACCTTCGTACAGTTTTCGGATTCTTGACTTTTCCAAAATCATGTAGTCTAATTCGAGGTTTTCAAAAAAAAGAATTTGCTGCTTCAATATTCTTTACTACTTCAATGATCACTAAATGCAATCGATGATTGAAGCAATGTACGTAGGAAATGCTTTTATTCAATGCATCTTGCAATCTTTTTGCAACACCGCTTTCATATCCATTCATAACTGCTGCTTCACCATAACATTGATTGATGAAATTGTGAGGATCAAGACTATACTCTTCCAAAGAAGTCAAAAGCAAGTTCGTAAATGCCTCTGTATCCAAATCTTTACTTTCTTCAAAAGACAGAAGCACTTCAATTGGTTTTTTTTCGAAACGATACGGGCAGCTAATGACAGAATTTCATTGCTATGTATTTCTTTTGCCCCATACAACATATTCGTGAAACAATTGTCATCTGCTTCTTTAATTTCTTTTATGATGCTGTCGCGCAGGACTTTTGCCATAATAGAAATAATTCCGTTATGGATCAAGGGCGACATGTACGTTGCATTAGCTGGAATGTGACTCTGACATTTCACTAATTTACTGTCAATTTCAAGGGTGTACCGGAAAAGATTCATGAAGAGACCACTTTCTTCTTTTTCTTCGTTATCCCAATTTCCCCGTAGTGCCAGTTCATTCGCAACCAAAAAACGAATATTCTTGATTATGGTGCTTACGGTGTATCTTCTTTTCTTAAGTGGTTTATTGGTTAATAATGTAAAAACAGAGGAATCTGTCGGCAAGTATCGCGAAATACTGTATCGCGTACAATGAAGTATTCAAAAAACGGTACTTGCGCAACCATTGTAACTGTAAGCATCTTCAGTTTTTTATGTTGCTCGTATATGAAAATTTTACTGCTTTCAATAAACTGGCGTGATCTTCTGAATCAAACTTTTGACCAAATGGTGTAATGTCGTCTGGTGCGGTCAAGAATTTGCGATTCGTAAACCCAGTAGGTCCTGAAAAATTTTACCTGTGATATTTCTTTATGTGATTTATATTTAGAGTATGTATAATATTATTATTAACCAGTATCATCATTTCGAGAATCTGGACTAAGGTATGGATCACCACCTGTGCTCAAAGTCTGCGAAACTGTCGAGAGCTACTTGCCCAGTCAATAGTATTTTCATTTTCTTCATTCGTTGCATCAGTTGCCGGCGACAAACATGAATGAATAGCCGAAGTCACACCTAAAGTGAAATATTTCAATTGAAATTTCTTTAATAACTTTCGAACTGAAGCACACAGTTAACGTATCTATAAATTTTCAGAGAAAATGCTGTCCTTTCCAAAAAAGCATTCTAATCCATTAATCGCATCGTCATTACTCAACTATGTTATGACTAGCAATATTATCTAAGTTTCTTGAAAATTTTTTGCAACAATATTCATGTGGATGTTATTAATATGTATATATTGATAAAAAAATCCGCGAAAAATTCAAAAATTTTGATATCCTATAAGACTAAAATTCCAAAGGAAAAAAATACGAATACTAACATTCCTCAATTCTTAAATCCACAGAATCAAAGAATTTGAAAATTTTTGAAATCCCCGAAAAATCTCGAATTGGAATTTCAAATCTCCGAATTTCACTCAATAAAAAAATCTCGATAGTTAGCAGACGAACAAAAAAATTCAAAATCTTGGTATTCTAAATTTAAAAATTTTTAAATCTCAAAATCAGAACACCTAATTCCGTGACTATCAAAATCCAGAATTGTAGTACAAGTTCTAAATTGAAGCTTCAAATTCAGAAATGTTGATCATTCAAAAATTTTCAAAAATTTTTTTAGATTTTGAAACTTTTTTGGATTTCTAGGGATGTGTACTTTTTTACCACAATTTTCTAGAATTTTCAAGGATTTATAAGAAATTTTGGAAATTTGTCAGTATTATTTAGTGTTTTAGAGGATTTTTGTTTATTTTAATTTTTTGGTGAATCTTCTTTTTTTCTCGAATTTTTCACATTTTCAGTGAATTTTTACGAATTTTTAGATTTTTTTTCGAAATACGTCGGATTCGGACTTTCTTGGATTTTAAAATATACTGAAAATTTTGAAGAATTGAAGAAATCTGAATTCAGAATAATTTTCTCTGATTTTGAAAGTTTTTGGAGCTTTCGGGGATCGGTACTTTTTATATCTCAATTTTCGAGGATTTTCGAAAATTTTGCAAGAATTTCGGATGATTTGTGAGCATTTTCCAGTATCTCCTAGAATTTTCGTATATTCTTAGTTTCATATTGACTCTTAAATAACTTATCAACAGTGAAAATATATTTTTAATGATAATATAACTTTTTCATAGTTAATATGCTCTCAAGTTCATTCCGATTACTCTTTTTCCGCTATAAGCAACTTTGCGTATATTTGATATTAAGATAGTCTTTTCTCAGTAAAGAAGTAAAATTATCATACTCAGTAGAATAGTAATTTTCATGACTCAGTAATTATTCATTAAATTATCATTCAATGATTTTGTGGAGATTATTACAATATTTACAAAGTCACTTCTAACCAAAAATTTTCGTCGTCATATTAGTCTTGATTCCACACTTACTGCTTTTCTTTCAGAAATAAAAAAAGCTTCGGTTGTTTCGGTGGCTTCGAAGATTTGGAAGTGCTCGTGTTCTTTTTTTCTTTTCTTTGAGACATTTCGAGATATTATCGTAATTTCACAGAGAACTACAAGCAACACACGGATCTATGATGCGTATAGTATACTTTGTTTTTGTATATCAATTATCGATCCTTCTCGTGCATCTATTGTTTCGTACATCGACAAAGACAAAGTGATCGTTTTTCTTCAAGACATTATTTTTATTGTTATCATAACATTTTTTTCCACTTTTCATGGCATATTCGCTTTGAATTTGTCGAATCAGAATACGAAAAAGTGAACATCAATTTTTGAAATAATTATCAATCAAATAATATAGAGTTAATTATCCATATTAATACTAGAAATCAAAGAATAATGCGATATTTTATTATTTTATTTAATGAATATACGATAGACATATACACATTAATATCAACTTGTACACTGGGAGAAAGTATTAATCGTCGTTATCACGTTTTGAAAGGTCGAATTGACTAATCCGTCGCAACTAATTTTTTTAGGTACATTCAACGGAAGATTAAGTCAGTTTCACTAACAAAAAATATCCTGTGGTTTTGGTTTTTAAGAAGTGTCGATTTCCTTTGCTTGAAAGTTTAGGGGTTGTTAGAAAAATCCTCGAACATAATCTTTACACAAACTCGCAAATCTTTCAAGTTCATGGTTACAAAACTTTTGTTTCAGTAGGTTTGATCTACAAAATATGCAGCACCTAACCAAATATAACAAAACGTTTTTTTTTTTATAAAAAAAATGTATAATTAGACGTTTTGACTAAAATTAAATTCTGTACATTTGGTGCGGAGTCCTCTTTTGATTTTCCGTAATTATGAAAATTTAGTTGAAATATAACTTAATATCATAACAGTATTAAGGCTATTGGAACAAGGCTCTAACCTCAAAATTTAATTGCCTCATTTTACTCCATAAACACTAAAATGACGTCTTTGTTAGATACTTGGGGCTCACTACTGTTTTGAATCAAGTCTATATTCAGGGTGAAAAATTGGCTAATTTCATTACTTTTTGTGTAAAAGGACTTTTTCGGATTCTAACCTGAGCATTCGAAAAAATCGTTTTACACGAAAAGCATTGAAATTAGGCGATTTTTCACTCCGAATAAAGATCTGATTCAAAACAGGAGTAGGTCCTGAGTATCTTATAAAGATGTAATTCTGGTATTTACGGAGTGAAATGAGGCAATTTATATTTGAGGTCAGGGCCTGTTTCCAACGCCCTTAAGAGTACTCCTTATTTTGCTGCAACTACCCACTTTGATTTATTTATTGCTAATATATTTTTCTTGCATAAGTATTCATTAAAGTATAATTTATTAATAAAAAATAAAAATAATTATGAGAAAAAGTTTGAAAAAATGGTGTTGTCAAATACGAAAAACGTGTAAAACATAATTTTTAAAAAATTAATTTTGTTCATACAATATTAATTTAAGTACATAATACCTGATAGAAGTTCAGAGTCAAATACAAGCTTTTAACGCATTGATGATTTTTAATACTCATAAAATAAAAAGACTAGTATTTCACTGTCCTATGCAAACTAAAAACTAAATTACAAACATTAACTTTGTAAATGTATACGTAACCTCGAATTGAATCACAACCCTACCGATACAAATTCACTGGAAATTCTCTAAATATTCTCAGGCCCAGTCACGTTCGTGAGATTTTCTCTACAAGTACACATCTAGCACTTTTAGAGATCCAAGTAGCCCTCATAAATTTTCTGAAGGCGCGTAAACTTGTTTTTATAAACATAATCGAAATTTTCATGAATAGCAAGGAATTGCAGAGGCTGCCTTGAGAGAGGAGGCCCCACTCGGTATCCAGGTAGAAAGAATACTTTTGTAGTGAAGCTGCAGTGTAGTGGCCAGATGTAAAAGCTTCGAAACTAAATTTTTTTTCCAATTTCCCAATTAGAGGTTCCAAAGTTGAAAAATTAGAATCTACGGATTTTTAAAATTATTTAAAATTTGCTTCAAAAAATTAAAAATATATTATATTTCGTTTGTACGTGCTAGATAAAATACTGTACGTAAATACTGTACGTGCTAGATAAAAACAGATAGCATTTTTAGATTTGCGATCAGAGAAATACTGTATATGTATAAATATGAATATATATGTATAGGTTGTCACATATAAATATATGCATGTAAATATGTAAACAATAATTTTTAAAGTGTTAAAAGGTAAAAAAAGGTAAAAAGTAAACTGTACGTGCTACGTAAAAACAGATATCATTTTTAGATTAACTATCAGAGGGATACTGTATATAAATATAAATATAAATATATAGGTTGTCACATATAGATATATGCATGTAAATAAATAAATAATAATTCTTCAAATGTTAAAAGGGATTAGTTTTATGAAGGTTTCATAATAGTAAGACCTTAAATATTCTAACTGCCTGTCGTACTCCGATATCCTCAAGGTTCGACTGCCATAAATTAGGTCGTAAAAAAGGACCCAGATCTCTCAAGCTATCTCCAAAGACGAAGTTATCCAAAGCAAGCCTGGAAATAGCCTGAAATAGGCCTCAATTTTTCTTCAGAGAATATTCAGAGATTTTCAATTGGTAGGGAAACCTTAGGACAATCTTCCTTACACTCTCATGCCTTTAAGCACTTTCTAAAATGCATTAAACAATTTAACGTTATTAAGCAATCTGTAGATTAGTTTAATGAGATATATTAGATATTTGTTAAATTTCCACGATCTTCTAACACTTGACTCTTTTCCTAACACAACTTTTGTCTTTACTATTTCCATACGGCTGTCATTGCGTGTCGCACTGTTATACCGGCAGATAGCTCGCAAGCATCATAGTCACGTGAGTAGATTTACGACCGTACCAATGCCAATGCATAAAAAATATTTTACTTTGTCAAAATTTCGAATATTGACCGATTGCTTACATTATTTGTTAACAGCAATTAAAATTTTGATTTCGAATAAATATGTTCAACCAGTTAACATCATAAAGTTATTCGTTGGATGTTTTTGTAAAAAAAGTATTTTTTCCGTAAGAATATATGGATATAATGCAATTGATAATATAATTTGTTAATGAATATTATAAATATTTATGCATAGCAACTTCTGTATTTCAAATAATATTGTGAAGTATTTGAAAAATATTCTTTATGAAGAGAAAATATTTAATCCTAGAAAATTTCGATAGATATCTGTTTTTTTATAAAATTTGTTTACATCAATAAAATTGTTGCTTAAAACAATTTATTTTTATTATATTTGTGTCTGTGCATCGAGTACTATTGATTTCTGGTGTACTTCGCTTGTTGGTACGAACAGAAAAAATAATACATTGGAAAATCATATTTTTCTTACATTCTTCATTAACAAAATATTTTACGTAAAATAAAGTGTATTTTACAACAACAAAAATTTAATCGCTCAAAAAATGCGACTTGAGACTTAATTTGTCTGCGAAAATCCATTTCTGGACCACTGTGCGCCCTACAAGAGAATAGCTCGTTCAGTGGTTTGTTTCCCTTCCGCAGGAATATCAGCTTCTGTGGTTTGAATCTACTCGAAAAAGCCCCCTGGCACGACAGTCCTGTTGAATTTGCCTGTATTGGTTCTTATCGTGCTGTGCATAGATTTTATCGCAGAATTTGGCAACGAATCGTATTTCTATGTGAACTTCTACTCATATTTCCACAAAGGTATCCGCAACGCCCCTTGAAACTTGTCATGTATGCAATCTACTAACTTTGTCTTCTTACATACTAAATTACGCATTAAGATGAGAATTACGTAGAGTGCAGCTATTCAACGGTGTCTTTAAGGTAGGGGTGAGCAAACTTGGTGATACCCGCCAACAGCCCACTATTCCGCATTCAACTTGAAGACCTGAAACGCTTTGCAAATATAAGATGGAACGAGATAGAAGTCCTTTTTATTCTTAGTAGAAGATTAACATTTTTCAATGAAATTACATACTAATCATGTAATATCGTCCTGCATGCTTCCTTGGTTATCACACGTTACGAGTGAGATATTTACTACTATGTTACTTTTCCAGTAGGTAATAACGGATAGTCATATTCCAGTAAGATTGGTCGAAGCTCGCCTGTAGTTATTATGATGGCTGCCGCCAGAGTTTGCATTCATGGCACCACCGCCAGTTGTTACCGTAGAGGAAATGTTGTTGCTAGAATAACTAGAAAATGTAACCCGCTACGCTTACAACAAGTGGATGCTGTATGTTACTACTCAGGCTAGTAAGTGTGTTATCTGGGCAGTTTTCGAACCAGGAGAGAATGGGTGCTCATCACGGTATCAAGTTTTCTATTTTCTCCAGCTCTCATATGGGTGGCCATCCATAATTTTAGCTTTAGCTGTCATGTTTTTCACTGTTGTTAACTACTCTCGAACGAGAGGTTTGAAGCTTACGATGGATGATACATTCGATGATATCAGCTGTGTACATTCAGACTCGAATGCCGGTAGTCGGCTGTACTTGGGAAAGATTTTCTGTAGTTTTCCTCTCCCTTGGCCAAAAGTCCAAATAGAGGCGAGCGTTTCTAATAGAAATTTGGCTGCAGATGGTATGAGATTTAGAGCACGCCTAGACAGGGTCGGGGAAATCTGCTCAAATCCTAGATGTTGGCGTTCCCAATACCGATGCTCTTAAGTTGCTCACGAGGTCTTCCACTTCTTGAGCAACTTAAGAGCATCGGTAATGGGGACGCCAACAACTGGGATTTCAGTAGCTTTTCCGGACCCTGTCCTGGGCTGATTTAGAGACTCCATATGATTGAGTACGTCAGGCATAATCTGTAAGCTTATTGGGATTCGGGGTATTTGGAGTAATAACTAGAAGTATTTGGAGTATTAATTAAAAAGGTCTAACCCTGGAAAAATTTTAAAAGGTTCGGGTCTGGACTTTTCAAGAATGCAACTTTTAAAGTCTGGTCCGCACCTGATCTCTTAAATAAATCTTTAAAGTCGGGTCAATGCTGAAAGGTCCCGATCCCTGCTCTGAGGACGCGAATTTCTTGGGGTGATGTAGAAATTCCATAATTTGTAAAACACCAGTAAAAAGTATATGTATTGAACATAATGAAAAATAAATTTCTGAATTTCTAACATTAAAGTTGCCTTCAAGATGTGATACTCTAAAGTAAATAACTTACTTCTTCTTTTGGATAATTAATCAAAAAATTTATATTTTTTTCTAGCCATCCCAAGTACAGAGCTGCTCTTAAAGAAAAATTGCCATTCTTTGTATGTGGAGAAACAGAACAAGCGGAAGCACCAGCAGCTGCTCCAGAAGCTGATGCAGCTTCAATAAATAGCAAAGCTTGAGTTTGAAAATTCACTCAAGCCTCCAGATAATCGATGAAAACTTTCTAGGAACATATAAAACACCGATTTCATATACAGTCGGACAGCCTAGCGATGGTGAAGTCACATTATTGTTTCCATCTAAAGTATGTTATTTTTTAGTGCAAAATATAAGTGTTTTGTCTTGTCGAACAAAATTTTTTTACGTTTTTTTTCCAGTATGATTATTTGTTTAATATGGCCGTTACTATCCGACTCTCCCCTATATCCTGCGAGTTTTGTTCTCGCTAAACTACTCCTTACCAAAAATCTTGTTTGTTTTAATTTCGTTTTCATTTTAAATAACCACACTTTCGTATTTAAAAAAAGCTAAAACCATATATTGTATATGTGTATAAGAAGTCTTGTTTCGTAAACTACCACAGGATTCCAGTAAGAGTGGCTGCCATTCTAGAAAATAATAACCTTTTTAGACGCAACCGGAATATAATTATGGCCCCCAAACCACTTATTGAGACCATGAGGTTGGTGGTTACAGCGCGTTGAACTCATGTTTTTTGAGTACACGGAGGTACGCAAAGACGATTGTGATCGTCATTTTACCCGCAACTGACTCATGTAATGGGGCGAAATTTTTCAAGTGTACCTAGCCAAAAAAATTAAGTGGTCCGACCGGGTTAAAAGATTGGCTGATTGGACTCATATCGGTTGGTACTTCGTACAACAAAAATTTGTTTCGACAAATACTTGCTGAAGCAGGAGGAGAGGGAGGTAGAATTTCTGAACTTTTGATGGAAAGCCTCTTCTTTAAACTTCAAACCTCTTTTTCAAGCTGTGGCCGGCTGATCTGGTAAATTTGGAGTGGGGGTTTGGGGCTTTGTGGTTGAGGAGTGGGACTTGGAAAATAAATATAGCGACTTATGTAAATCTAATCAAATTTTTTAAAAGTAAGAAATTTCAATCATAGCTAATTATTATTTCAAAGTGAATTTATTTCTTATTAGGAGTAATTAAAGTTAAAGGAAAGCTGAACTAATAAAAATGCGTTTTTCTTGGTTACATATGTTTCTTATTTATTTTTTTGTCAAAAAAATTACATCTAAATTCCTAATTCTAATGCTATGAATAGAGGTACCTGAGAAACAGAGAAAAAAAATTAAATCTGAACTCTCATTTCTGTTCTGTGAACAAGGGTACACAAACAAAGTAGCGAAACGAATCATTAAAAATACGAGGTTGGGGGGGGGGGAGCAAGCAAAAAAGAAGTGCTAAATTAAACATTTTGCAATTAATTATTCCACATGAGAGGAGAGAATGAAATTTATCACCTATACATGGAACCCTTGAAGGCAAAATGTGACACAGAAAGTTTTGAGAAAAAACAGTAAAGAAAAAGTTCCTAGAAAAAAAAGTAACCGAAAAAGTTCAGAGGAAAAAAGGTAAACAGAATCACAACGTAAAAATGTTACCCGGAAATATCTGAGGAAAAACGTTATAGAAAATGTTGAGGGATAAAATGTGATAGAAAAAGTTGCGAGGAAAAACGTTACAGAAAAGGTTGAGGGGAAAAATGTAGTAGAAAAAGTTCCGAGGAAAAACGTTACAGAAAATGTTAAGGGGAAGAATATAGTAGAAAAACTTCCGAGGCAAAGCGATATATGTAAAACTCGAGGGAAAAATGTAGTAGAAAAATTTTCTAGGCAAAGCGATATGTATAAAACTCGAGGGAAAAAGTTTTTTCTGGAATACCCGAGGAAAAACGTTACTCCAGCAATTCAGTTTTTTTCGTTATTATAAGTTGATCACGAAAATATTTAAAAAAACAAAAAAAAACAAGAATGTCAATATGATCGATATTTTTGGTTTACCAGAATTTGAAAAGTGGACTGCGAGAATGCAAATTTTTAACTATTAAAAAGATTTTTAATATTGCAAAATAATTTTGCAATACAAAAATGGATGAAAAAGTCTGTTTCTCGAAATTTTGGCTCAAGTTAAAAGACTTCAATGTAAAGGTTTGGATTTCTCAAGCCAGTCGAAAAATTATATTTTACACAAATTTTGCTCAAGTTAAAAGATTGCAATGTGAAGATTTGGGTTTCTTAATAATTATAATGTTTTGAATATTGAAAAATAATTTTGCAATGAACAAAGTCGTTAAAAATTATTTTTTTCACTTTAATTTCAGTTTAAAGACTTTTGTGTGCAAATTTGGGTATTTTGACGATCTCAATTATTTTTAATATCACAAAATAATTTTATGATTAGCAAAATTTTCGGAAAAGGTTGTTTTTCGACTTTAGCCACAATTGCAGAAGTGTAGAGTGAGAATGCAGATGTATGATGTTTTCTATGATGTCTAATATTGCAAATCAGTAAATTTGAATGGCAATCGTGATTTCAAATACTGTAAAATAACTGTGCAATGAACAGATGTGTCGGAAATGGCTATTTTCCCACTTTAGCTACAGTTGAAGTTCTGTACAGCTGGAATTCAGATTTTTCACAATTGAATTAACATTCAATATTGTACAATAATTTTTCAATAAAAAAATTCGGCAAAAAATGCTATTTTTCACTTGAGCTACAGTTTTAGAACTGTAAATGAAGTATGTACATTTTGACATTTCTTATAATTATTAGCATCACAAAATAATTTCGTAACAAACAAATGAGTCGGGAAAGCTTGTTCCTTCATATGTTTGCTAAAGTTATCGAATGCAGTATGGGCATTATGATTTTCAACAACTTCATTAATTTTGAATACTGCATAATAATTTTTCAAAAAATTATTCATTTGGAAAAGTCTGTATTTCTTACTTTTGCTGTAGTTTATCGTAACTGCACCATGCCATCGCGGGTTCCGTGTAGATTTATTTAGCTACAGTTGCAATAATCTTAGTTATTTGTTCACAATACGAATTTTCATGCTATGGCACTTATCGTGGGATACTCAAGAAAAACTGGATACTGTTACATGTCGATGGTTTTTATTGTCATTGAAGCAGGGTGCAACAATTGTCCAGGGGGCTTACACTAGTCATCATCATCGTCGCTCACACCGCTTGCTAAGTCATCATCTTTGGCCTTCCCATCGTACTTCAAATTGTCGTAAAAATTGTGATGGCCGTGTGCAAAACTCACAACCTACTCACTACTTGCTCTAATTTAATTTACATGATCCTCTATAAATTTTCTGACCAAGGACTCCCTTGCACGTTGGATTTCTCGATGAATCCGAAAGCGTTCCCGGTTATTCGCTCGAACTCTCTCGATATTCATTTCATTCAACTATTTACGGTACATCCGATTAAGATAATTGGAATGAGTGTTATTATAAGAGCCACGTACATTTTTATTAGGGCAGTTCTATGATATTATTATATTTCATATCTTTGTGCGCCGATGTTGGGCGATGTCGGGCGGTCTCGGGCCGATGATCGCGTTTTCAGATCTCACTTGGTCGATCTCAGGCCGACCTCGTGCCGATATCCATTGAACTTGACAAAACTTTCTTTTCGACCGGGCATCCGATCTGAGAGCGGTTTTTACTTGGAAGATTCTTTCTGGGCGGATTTTACGGAAACGAAATTTGTAGACGGATTTTACACTAAGGAGTCAGGATACGAGTTTTACACTCAGGGTTTTTAACCGTCTCTGACACTAAATCAAAATTAAGCGGGTTTTACGAGAGCAACTCAGGCCTGGCGACTTTGGAGCTGTTCATATAGGACATCAACACTGTGGGGAGGGGGGGGGGTCATCAAAGTGTAACGATTGGAGAGGGGGGAGTTTCGGGAACGTGGCGTCACTATTACATATTACATATGATTTATTACAAGTCTTCATTTGATTTTCATGCAATGTTTCGTTTTTATTTCGAATTCAAACATATCAATAGAAGAGGAATGGAAACTGTATAGCGCTCAAGAATCGATACTATTAATTAATTCAATATTTGCACTACACTGATGTAGAATACAAGTCTGAGAATCCAAAATGTGATATGCCAATCACACAATCCATTCCAAATTGAACGCCCGGATTGCACAACGACCTTAGCGCGTGGACTCAGCCAGCTTAGTAGACAAGAGAGGGGATAACGCGTTGCTAC
>JAUMHM010006506.1:0-17963 GCA_032362435.1 Melikaiella ostensackeni
GGGAAGTAACTAGTGCCTTGCAACTAGTTACTTTTTTTTGGTAACAATAGTGGTAACGAAATTCTTTTTGTAATTAAGTAACGAATTGGTAACTAGTTACATTTTTTTCAGTAACAGAAACTATAAAAATCGTGACTTTTTTAGTTACATTGAAAATGTAGTTTACAAGTCTTTTCTACGACAATCGATCAATTTTATTGCTTTTCCAACTATTTTCTTATTTTCACTAATCAGATTGTGGCGGCAGATATCCATAGAGATTTATAGCCCAGTACAGGAAAATTGAAATTTTTCTCTCACCCTGGGATTCAAAAATTTCTAAAATCTACAAGAACACTTAGAAAGAAATCAAAAAATAATTTCAGAGTTAAATATTCATTTCTCTTTGGTTGATAATGTATTTTTTAAACCGAAATTCAACTATTCCAGTTATTTTATTTATTATTTGGTTGAAAATTTGATTATTTTATTTGAAATTGAGAGATATTGAATGAAAATCATTTTTTCGGTTGAAAATTCAACTGTTTTATTGAAAATTACTTTTTTGATAAATTAAATTGTTTTTGATTTAATATTAAATTTTTTTTTGGATGACATGTATAAACTATAAAACTTTTAGTTGAGGATTCATCTTTTTTCGTGGAAAATTAATTTTTTCAATTAAAAATTTAACGATGACATTTTTGGTAGGAAATTGATCTTTTTTAGTTAAAAATTCATATATTTTGTTTGAAATTCGTCGTTCTTTGGTAGAAAATTAATCTTCTTGGTTGAAAATTTATCTCTTTGGTTTCAAATTGCACTATTTTGTTAAAAATTGATCTTTTGTAGCTGAAAATTCATATATTTCGTTAGAAATTCATCTCTTTGGCTTCAAATTAAACAATTTTGTTGAAAATTCGTCTTTTTTAATTGAAATTTCATCTATTACATTTTCCATCGACACTTTATCTTTTGGATAAAAATTTTATTGTTTGGTTGAAAATCAACTTTTTTGTTGAAAAATCGCCTTTTTGGCTTGAAATTTTAACAATCTGGTTGATTTTATTTCTCCCTTGACTGAAATTTCAACTATTTTGTTGAAAATTCTACATCTTCTAAAACATTTTCTGTTGATCTTAGAATATTGTAAATCTCCTAGAAGTGGAAGTCGTATCTAAATAAATCTAGAGAAACACTTTCACGATAAAATTCAAGATTTTCTAAAACATTCCTTGTTTTAGAAATATTATGTGGATCATGACTAACCTACGACTTTCATTTAAAAGTATAACAACAATCACTTGAACGTTATGAATAAAGTTTTGTAAAAATTAAATTGGGATATATGTTTCCAAAATTTGAAAGTAACTAAAAAAGTTACGATAGTTACTTTTTCGTAAAGTAACGATAGTTATTTTTTTTGGGAGATGCAACTAAGAAAATGTTACATTTTGAATCGGTAACGGTAACGATAACTAGTTACTTATTTTGTAATGTAACGGTAACGATAACTGGTTCCTTTTCAAAAGTAACTTATCCATCACTGCTATCATATTACTGCTTGATCCCCAATTTCTTTCAATCTCTGTAAAATTCATAATGAATATAAGCGGAAATATAAAAAATAGTTTTTTGATACACTTAGCTCAGTGTCTAAAAATTACAACGCGTATCTTCAACCAGTTTTTTTTCAAATAAAATACGCATTGAGGACTAGAAGGATTGTCATTTGGACGCTTATCTAAGATCAGGAAGGAAAGGATCCACTAGAATGGATTAACAGACAAAAACAAATTATAAACTTAGTGTATCAAAAAAACTATTTTTTATATTTCCGCTTATATTCATCATGGATTTTACAGATAATGAAAGAAATTGGGGATCAGGCAGGTTGCAACGGATTTTCTTTATCGTTATGTATCTTCTTTAACTTCATTTATTTATCTCAAACACACTCGATTTTAATTTATTTGGAATTCTAAAACTTAATTGAATTTGAAAAGGCTATATTAATGATATCTAATTAGATTCACAATAAGGAAACAGAGAAGGCATGAGTCATGTGTTATACGATAGTTGATATTTATTATTCAAATAAGATAAATATATTATAGCAGGTAATAATGAGTCTTAATTGAAACAAACAGGTAATTAAAATTTGTCAATATGCAAACTAACTCACACATACAATCAACATTTTTTCACCTAGGCATAAAAACAGATAAATATGAGAATCATTTCAAAAGAAATTAAGGGGACAATGTGTCCAATTTACTAATGAGTCTCTCTCCTTTTTCAGTGACGATTTATGAACTGTAAATCAATACGCCAGACAATAAAAGTTAAAAATGTCAAACCATTTAAAACTATGGTATTTTCAAAACAGTTAAAAATATACATATACGAGTCACTTATCATTCGGATGATGAAGTAGTTTAACGGTGCGTTCTTGCCTGGATTAGCGTTAGTGGAGGCGCAAATTTCTCGCTGATGTTGCGGATTTTGGAATTAGCCCTCCGATACCAAAAAATAAATCTCTTAATTTATAGAATAGCGGACGCTCCCATAGTCATCATTGTAGTCAATTTAAATTATTGGAGACGATCCTCGCAAAGTCGCTTCAGCAGATATGTTCCGTGGCCGGATAAGTTTATAAGAATCCATTTAAAGTTTAAAGTAAAATAAAGCACCACGCTGAAATACATTATTACAAAAAAAAACGGTTTCAACCTCTTTTCATGGAGATAAAAAAAACACATACGTGATAACTTTGCTATTATAAAATAAAACCTGATGGACGCAAAAGTCAATCAAAAGTCAAACGCGGTGCTGGTCAAAATTCTCTGGTATTTGAAATTACAGTAATTGAATAGTTCTGCCATCCCAAACTCAAAAGTCGTATTTACAGTTTTTGAAATTTTATGCAGGAATTAAAAACGCGTTTCAAGTTTTTCTGACAAGAATAAACATAATATTGAGTAAAGGATGGATGTTTTGGACTAATTAAATGTTAAGTTTTCTATCGGTGCAAAATAAAATTGCTTTTACCGCTCTTATACAAATTTGCAAATTGTCTACTGTTTGATTTAAAAGTTATATTTTTTATAAAAGGCAGAAAACTTTTTTAGTATTACTTTTTAATATGTTTTTTTATTTATAAATTTTGAAAACAGTGATATTAAAAGATTTAAAAGGAATACGTTACTTGCAAATGATGAATGTAAAATACAAATCCTGAAGCAGGAAAACATTTTATTAGTTTGCACATTGTTTTGGTAAAAATAGTTTTTAAAAGCGACGGTAATGAAAATTTAAATGTTGGTAAGAAAGTTGATAATTATAGGAAAAATGTATTTTTACATAAGTTATATCTACGTAAGAAATCGTGATATTATTTTATCATTACATATTATTTTCGAAATTAAGGTAGAATGAATGTAAGTGACTGACGTTGAGAAAAATATCTTTATTTCAGAACTAATCATTCAAATATTTATAATCCTTTATATGAATGTGAGGATATTTAAGAACAATTTAAACGTCGTTTCGAATCACCCTAGTTTTCAAACTGAATTGCAATTATGTTCTTTTGAAAACATTTTAAAAATGTTAATCGTAATAATAGAATAATTTAAACGTCATATCTATAATAACACAAAGTTTTAAAACTAAATAGCAATTATGGACTTATGCAATTATGGAATTTTAATCGTAACAATAGAACAATTTAAACGTCTTACCGAATAATCCTAAGCTTGAAAACTAAATTGCAATTTTGGACTTGTAAAAACATTTTGAAAATATTAGTCGTAACAATAGAATAATTTAAACTTCGTATCGAATAATCCTAAGCTTCAGAAGAAAATTGCAATTTTGGACTTGTAAAAACATTTTGAAAGTATTAATCGTAACAATATAATAATTTAAACGTCGTATCGAATAATCCTAAGCTTCAAAACTAAATTTAAATTTTGGATTCGTGAAAACATTTCGAAATGTTATTCGTAATAGAAAAATTTAAATGTTATATTGAATAATTCAAAGTTCTCAAACTAAATCGCAATTGTGGACTTGTGAAAATATTTGGAACACGTTAATCGTAACAATTAAATACTCTTAATTATAATCTTAAGAAGTTAAGTACATTCCTGCATGTCAAGTGAATCACAAATAAATGTACGAAAGTACAAAGTTTAAAAAATAAGGAAAATGTAGTGATAAAGTGACGTCGTAAAACTAAACAAAGCTCTGATCGTAATCTGCGAATTCGAATTCTTCTCTCTGACTTGTCAAATCAACCGCATTGTCCGAGGTAGCTAACTCATTACAGAAGCGTTTGTAAGGGTCCGGTATTGACCGACCAAGATTGTTGATAATTCCTAGCTTTTTTGATTTGGGAACACCTCGAGGTTTTTTGTTCAATGGCGATTTTGGTATGCTTGTTAGCTTTATCGGCTACGAGAAAATTCAAAGGCTCCATACGTTCCGTAAATGAATTCGTATAATTGCATGTCGTTTTCCCATGCTGGACTTTAACCATAATGATATCTCGAAGGTATACTCGATTCTCGAGCTTTTGCAATGTGTACTTAGGAGAGTGATCTCGCCACTGAGAAAAATCTGAAACGTCCATTTGAATAACTTTTACTTTCTGAATTAGCAGTAGAAACAGCTGTTTTGAAATCTTCAAAATCGTACACTTTTTTCATCGCACTCAAGGATTGCTTCACTTGATGATGGAAGCTGTCTGCGGACATGAAAGTATGTCCAGACTCAAAGTACTTTATAATGATGGTCTTGGCCGAAATTTCGTCAGAATTGATAATGTATGTCAAAAATGTGAAGGGCGTCCAATTCTTGTTTTGAGCAGCACAGTTATTTAACCATAACGTAATGTGTTCTACTTCGCGATGATTCAAAAGGAAAGCATGGTAAGCGCTTGTTATGTCTTGTACTTTACGTCCAGAGACAGCTTCATGCCAAATAATAGCATTTGGCTTAATTTCTTTTTGATTTTGGCCAACGGGAACGAAACTTTCATTGAAAGTAATTATTCTTTTAATAGAAGCGACTTCCTTGTACATATTCAACCGAGGAATCATGATCGCTTTTTCTAAATCTGCGGAATAACAAACATTCAATCTATTCCACTTGTCGGATTCCCCATCTTGTCGATGATTTAGTGTAGCTTCGGTGGCTTTTTCAATATGCTCCACGTATTCAGAGCAATATTCACAATCATCTCCATTCGTTTCTGCATCTCTATCCTGAACATCATTAGCCAGCAATGTGTCCTTTGCGTTATTGTCAAGAATAACTCTCTGTCTTTCGTAAAATTTACAGGTTGAACATTCCTCGTTTCCAAGTTGTGCGAAGGAAATATTCATATCATCACTGAAGACTTTTCTGAACGTTTCAAGTTTATAAAAGCCCCCGTTTCTTCAGGTGAAGTCATTATACATTTCCGTTATTGTTATGTCTGATGGGAGGTATCTGAAATAAGAAAACGTTATTATAATTGATATTGTCAAACGCATAGAAAATTAAAAATTCAAACATATGAATAATAGAATAACCTTTTATTCGGTGCATGTCGAAGCCTGTAATGTGATATGTTAGGATTTAAAGATCCAACATACTCCTCAATTTTTTTCCGGTCTATTTTTTGTCGATTTGAAGTTCTGGAATCTGCTTTTGGGCTCACGGGGTTTTTGTTCAAAGTGCACCGAAGAATGGAATCGTTTCTCTTTCCAAATCCAAACTTTGTTAGGAGAAAAGTTTTACAAACAATAATACGCTTGCCCATTGAATGTCTGAAAGAGAATTTTAAAGATCTATTTCTTCTAGAACTTTCTGAGGCTGTCCTTCGCTCCACATGAAGAACTCCAACGTTTCCATGGACGAACAAGCGTCTTCCTGCAGAATCAAGTTTCCAGTACTCATTATTAATTATTGTCCTGTTCTCTTGAGCAAAGTTTGATCTGCACTTCCTAACACATTTTTCTCCACAGCCTGTTCCAGCTGGATGCTTTTTGAGATTTTCTTCCAGGACATGTTTCTGTCTCTCTTTGGACAACTTCTGACCAGTTTTTTGTACCTTTCCCTTTGTTACTTTCATTTTCAGTTTCACATTCCTGGTTATGAGCAGAATTATCTTTAACGAGTGGAGATACAACGCACTCCTCTGCAGCAATTTCCATGTGTATTTCAGGTCCTGAGTCTTCAAGTAATTCGTTTGACGAACTTGTTTTCGGAAGAAGTCTAAGAAAAACAATGATAGCAAAAAATCTATTTCAAAAATTGTATGTGACAATAATTTTAGAAATATGTCAAATGAGAATTATGTTAACACAAAATTATACATGTGTTAGTACGATGAATCATTTCCCTTTAGCTGATTGTTTACAAATTCAATATCATCTTTCACCTCGTATTCAGCACTCGTATAATTTTCTGGTAAATAAAAATTCTCTCGAATACTTATATTCTGAAGTCTAGGATCAATTTCCTTGGCTCCAACTTCATTGAATAATATATTGCTATGCATCGCTATGACATTTTCAGTATCATTAAGATTTACGTTCTCGTTATGCTCTGTCAGTTTGAGAACATCTGATTTCAATTAATCAAAATCAATCCAAAAAACATTAAATACTTTATTTATTTCAAAAGTTTCTTAATTTCATTTGTGTAAAGTTTTATTAAACCTTACTTCTTAACGTTCGACCTTGAAAGATACGTAAATATTTTCCATAAAATAGGCATTTTCGCAACATATAGGCTAATTATTAGTTATGCAGGACGATGTTGCAGGTCATAAGGAACATGTCCATTATCATAACTCATTTTCGACAAATTATGTAGATACGACTTTTGAAATTCGGAGGGCAGAGTTGAATCGCGGCTTCGTTTCGCAAGCGAGGAACGCTATAGGCTCCGCCCATTATCAATATTGATCACCACGCGATGATTTATTACCCAATACCTAAATTCTATTTCGACCGCTCTTTTCAGGATTTCAGTGGGATATAATTTACGCCAATCATTTGTATACCTAAGGGTCCTAAGGTACAACCCTCGCATTTCCTGACGGGAATAAATTCTGTTTCTCGCGCTTTTTTCATGACCTTAGCGCGACGTAATTTACGACAATCGTTTGTATACCTAACACACAACCCTCTCCTTTCATGGCGGGAATAAATTTTATTTCTCCCGCACTTTTCATGATTTTAGCGGGAAATAGTTGATACATATAAAATCGCTTCACAGTAATAAAAGAGACAGTCTTGTTAAAAAAAATAGAATTTCTCTTTGCCTCAAGTAAAAAATTTAATCAAACTGAGTCACAGAAAAAATTTCTAACGAAATGCAAAGCTCACGGAGTTTTCCTGATGAAAATTTATGATGTAAACAACAGACCAAGTATTAACTTCATGAATATAAAAAACAGTAGAAAATTTGATGACCATTTATAGTTTTATTAGATTTCTATGAGAAATAAAATGTTTTTATTTAATTATTCAACTAAGATAAAAAGCATGTACAAAATTTTTCAAAAGAGTTTTGAAAATAGTATTTTCTGAAAAAGGTAAGATCCTATCTAAGATTCATAGTAATTTTAAAATAAAAATAACAATAAAAATCAGACCAAAATATATTATTTTGGTTTCCTATAAAATATCCCTGATAAGGTCTAAATGACTTCGAAACATGTTGGATCCTCGTAGTATAAAAAAGTCGGAGAAAGAATAAAGCAATTGGTTTTCTCTTTCTTTTTTCTCCCTCTTCTTTCACTTGTTTACATAACTGTCTCTAACGAGCCTCTTACACAGATTTTTAGGAACATATTTTCTCGTTTTTAAAGACTTCTTATGTGATATACTTTTACACGAAAGGACTTTATTCAAGGTTATGTTTTTTAAAGATTTTTGCTCAAAATTATTCTAAACGTTTATTTAAAATTCATTCTAAACTTTTATCTAAAATTTTGTTCTTTTTATTGAGGATTCAGAGCACAAAAATAGAAAATTATATATTAGCGTTATTACTCAAAAGAGATTTTGACCATTATTCAAATTGAATTTTTTTTATATATGTTTCAGTATTGACTAATTAATCATAGGCCAAAAATATCAGTTGTCTATTATTCTTGTCATACGAATTGAATTATTCAGGTATATTTTAAGAGCAACTGCTTTTGAACCTAATATTTTAAATTTATAATAGTAAGTTATTATTCATGTGTTGAAATTATAATAAATTAATAATATAGATAAGAGAGTTCACTTAATTACATCAAGATCTACCAAAAAAGTACCAGTTGTCAAGTAGTCTATATAATCGACTTTATATCAATCGTAGATTTGAGAAAATTTCAAAGACTAAGTTTTGGATTATATTTAAATTATATTTTAATTAAATTCGACGCAGCTAAGAGTACTTAGTACTTTCTTTGGGTTCATACTTGTTTAGACTCAAAGTCCATAAATCAGCGATTTTCTTATAAGGTACAATTTATTTTCTTATCAATGTATTGCTTTTTAATTATTTAATAAATGTTTGTGTGTTCTCTAAAGAATATTTTCAATTTAAATGACTTTAACAGCGTGATTGCTCATTCGAATCATCTGGAACGTTCTTTTATTTATTTTCCTTAAATGTTACAACTCTCAATGAAATGTATTTTTTTTAATTAAAATAATTTTTTGTTTCAGATTCATATTCCTACTTTGTTGCCATTCAACATTCTAATTTGGCTTTCGATCAAACTAGAATTATGAGGCCAAGCATTAAAAACCAACAAGATCTTTTAGCACCGTCTATTTTTCTACGTGAAAAAAAATTTAAGTGTCAGCAGTGTTATCGAGGCTACAATCGATTAAGTGATTCAAAGACTCATTTGGATTTTCAATGTGGAAAAGAACCCAGATATCAGTGTAAATATTGTCATAAAAAAGATAAATTTTCATCCAACATGTACAAACATGTGCGAAAGATACATAAAGAAGCTGGTTATTATTGACACGCACAAACAGAAAATAACAACAGTTCCGAAAAATTCATAATAAAATATATAAATATTGTCAGTAAATGTAGTATCATAATATTTGCTGTAATTTTAGATTTAGGTATAAATAATTAACGCAAATCATTCGTTAAGCTATGTTGTTACTGTTATTAATAGTGACACTTCTAAACTTATTGAAATCACAAAATGCGTTTTATGTTATTTCAGGTGTATCAAGGTTGAACAGAAACTTTCATTTCGGTCTTGTGGATGTCAGTTTAAAATTTCCCTCCTTATATTAGGTATCTCAATAAAAAATTTTCATTGGGTCAGTTTCTTTACTGTGCCTTTTTAGGTACATAGTTTTGCATTCACTGAATTTATTATTAATAAAGTACAAGAAATTGAAATTGAAGGAAACTACAATCCATTAATTTGAAATTTAATTACAACTTTGACGATCTTATTTGTTTTGTTTCAGGTTTCAAGTGGAATTTCCAGATGTCTCCAGGATCAGCAAAAGCCTATAGGATTTCAGGAGATCAAAATGAAGGTCTCAAGAAATTTCCTTGTCCGGGATGTACTAGTGTTTTCAGTCAGAAAAGTGGTTTAGTTTGTCATCAAAGGTTTGAATGTGGTCAAAAACCTCATTTCAAATGCCCATATTGCAACTATTTGTCCAAGAAATCAAGTAATATTCAAAAACACGTTCGCCGAAAGCACCAAGGATTTCCTGTTTCTTATCTCTTTATATAATATTAAAAAGAGGCTGTTTCAAATTCATGAACAAACATCATCGCCATGTATATTCTCTACTCAAATGTCTTCCTTTTATAGAAAATAAGCTCAGAATTCTTTTCAAAAGTCGATTTACTGGAGCGAAATTTTTGATTTATTTTAAAATACCTTTCAAAGGTTCGAAATATTAGTTGACAATAGGTTTGACGTTCGAAATTTAGAATTAAATATTTATTTACTTTAAATTTACACAATTATTATTTTATATCATAAAGATATGATAAGAATAGTACGAATAGAAAATTTCGCTCATATTATTAAATATGAAAATCATTACTTAGTTTAGATTAAAATCGTCTAGAATTAAGAATTTAAGGTAGATTTTAAATTCTTAACCATTTGTTAATATATACGATTTTTCAAACAGATTTAAGTACTTTTTATATTGATGAGTACTCTATAGTTCTGACAAAGTTTCTGTAAAATAATAAAATACAGAGAATAAAAAAACATTTGCACCCCACTACTACTACACTATATAGAAGGCCTGAATAAAACTTCGCATAGGTAAATAATTAAAGCATTACCATTTTAGTACCTTAGAAATATTTTATTCTATACGAACTGTCTACCGTTACGGAATTTTCCGTAAGACCAACCTCCTTCCAGCTCGTTCAGGGCTAAAGTTACGGAATTTTCCGTAACTCTAGTCTTAGTGCTACACTTGACCGGGTTAGTTTTACGGAAAATTCCGTAATGCTAGTCAGTGCCTTTATTATAAATATTTTTGAGTGGATTGTATTAGAAAAAATTCATTTCCAAACTGTCAGTAATTACAATAAATATTTATATACGAATGAAAATGTAAACACTTCTAGCTAGATATTGGGAAACAGTTGAAAATGAAGCTACACTTTTCACCCCTTTTCTCTAACTATAAATGAATATAATAACTTTTTCTGATGTTTAAAAATATTTTTTATATTCTAGACTGATTTTTGTTTCATAGAATTAATAAAATTGCAGTACTGATTATCGCTTTACTTTTGTTTCAGATACATCATTTAAGATCAAATTGGACGCTGCAATATCTGCAAAAGCCTCTCGTTTGAAGTTTGACACAATATCAGAAGAACAACAAAAAGAAATCAAAAAATATCCGTGCTCAAAATGCAATAGTGTATTTAGTTACAAAGGTGGACTTAGATACCACGAAAAATTCGAATGTAGCCAACCACCACGGTTTTACTGTGCATATTGCCAGTACAAAGCTCGTCACGTCTCAAATACTCGAAAACATATTCGGAGATCTCATCCTGGTGCAGAAATTCGTGTCATTGATATTTGCAATATGTAAAAATATTAACAATTAATAACTGTAAAAATATAGGAATAAATAAAGGAAGTTTTGTCTTCAATGCAGATTAATTTGTTTCAAACTCAAGCTAATAATCAAATCTTTCTTAAAAGTTTAATCTATACTTTATTTTTCGCTTTCAGTTTTCTACAAAACTTATATATTATTTTATTAAAGCTTACTGCTAGAATGTCTAACATATTTTGTTACAAAATACTTGAAAAAAAAAACATAATAAAATATTTGGTATTATTAGAGAACTTTCCTTCAATGTCATACTTAAACATTTTTCCATATTTCATTGGCTCGTTAGATTAGTTGATAAAATTAAAATTATTAATTGAAATGAAAATTTTTTTATAGAAAGCAATGAAAATTTTTGTTGTGATTTTTAGAACTTCATGATCATATTCTGCTTCAAGTTAAAGTGTATAAATTTCATCAACTTCAAACTAGAAAATGAGATAATTTGCAAGCAAGAGTTGTTTCTTGATGAGTAAATAAAAGTTTTGTTGAATTAAACAAAATTTGTTTGAGACAATAAAATTTGGTTGCACAAATCTTAAAAGAAAACGTTTTTGTTGCTTCAACAAAACAGTTTTCTCAATGCATGATTATCAGGAATGCACAAAGAAAACAATTTTTTTTAAAATGACATTCGTCACAATAACAAGTTTACAGCCACTAAACAATTTTTCGAAATCAGAAAAAAGTACAGAAAAACTTTTTTAATATGAGAAACAAATTTCAAAAATTACAAATTAAAAGCTATTTATAACTTTTAAAATTCAAAAAGTTTTCGAAATTGAACATTTTGAATTTTGAAGACGCCAAAATAAACGAATGTTTACTATTCGACGTTTATAACTGTTCAATTTCAAATCAAAATTGTTCGAAATTGAACAATTATAAGCTTTAAACCTTTAAAAATTTAATCAATTTTAATTGGAGGTTCGAAAAATGAAAAAAATAAATAAAAATACGAATGATTTCAAATAAAAAATTGGTAAATTTAAAAGTTATAAGTTTTAATATTAAAAAATTCAAAGATGAGTTCAAATTTAAAAGTTTTCAATTTGAAGTATTGTAAATAATTGATATTTGAAAGTAATCAGAAGTGAATAATCTTCAACTAAAATTCTGTCAAAATTGAAATTGTGGCTTTCAAAATTGTAAGCATTCATAAATGAATCACTTGTAATCTGAAAGTCTTTAAAAATTAAACACTTTCAAACTAAAGCATTCGAAATTTCAAATCCTGAAACATTAGTTTGAAAGTACGCTCAAAATACAACGATCTTTAATTTGAGGCCTTCGAAATTGTACAATTTTCAATTCAGAATATTTAAAATTGAACTTCTTAATATTATCGGCTTCAAATTGAAGCTTGCAAAATCGAAAAATATAAAAGGTAAAAAAATATATGTACATATAAAGTGGGATATTTAACAATTTTGTTAAAAAATCATTCGAAAAACTTGAGAAGTTTTTAGATTATTACCATAATGCTGTTTCTTTCAATATCAATTCAATAATTTTGCATGCTTTACGGGTACAGAAAGGAAAAATGAAAATTTTTGTTGTGCCTAAAAACTGCATATCTATGTTCCAGAATCGATTAAGATATTTTTTATCTTTTCCAGGTATCTATTATGGCAACGACGGAATAAATCCTTATGAAATGTTAAACGTAAAAAGGTCGTCAAAAGAAGGTGCGAAGTTTCCTTGTGCAAGTTGTTCAAGTGTCTTCAGCCGAAAGGATAATTTGCAGTATCATATTAGATTCAAGTGTAATCAGCCTCGTCGATTTCTATGTGGTTATTGCAGTTATAAAACCAGACATCCTTCAAATGCTCGAGCCCATATTAGAAGGAAACATCCAGACCAAGAAGTTTACTTCGTCGATACTTTCCAAGAAGGAAATTCCTAATTTATTATTACTCGTACTTTTTGAGCTCTCAACGTTTCTCGCTGTATACCTTCATGACAGGCATAATTTATACTATTATAGTTTATATCATGTAATTTATAATAAACTATTATTAAGACTTCTTAACAATGTTTTGAAAATAATTTTTTCCATGTGGAATGCTTATTACAGGCCTGGGCAGGGTCGGCGAAATTGGATCATTTCATAGATGTTGGCGTCCCCACTGCCGATGCTTTTGCCTTGCTCACGAAGCGGAAGATCTTGTGAGCAACGCAAGAACATTGGTAGTGGGGACGCCAACATCTGTGAAATGAGAAAATTTCCCCGAACCTAGTGATTTAATATAACTGAGTGAATCTCCAATCCCAAGTGTATAATAACTTATATTTATTCGTTTAACAAATTAATAGTTTTAAATTGCATTGCTTTATAATTCTTTAAAAATAAACTGATATAGTTGAATTATAATATTTACGCATCATTTCCTCCAAATCAGATTTTGGTTTTTGTACTAATTTATCAATTGAATTTTTTCAGAGTACCAAGAATATTATCATGAAGACCAGCAAGTTAAGAAGTCTGTTAAGAGAAGATCGGCCCTGAGAGGAGAAGGGAAATTACGATGTCCAAATTGTCCGAGTACCTTTACTCAGAAGGGTAATTTGCATAAACACCTGAGGTTTCAATGCGGTAGATTAGGAAGGTTGCCTCAATTTGCTTGCGGGTACTGTGATTATCGGTCAAAATATGCTTGGAACGTTAGACTTCATGAGCAAAGGATGCATCCTGGAAACGAAATTTTTGTAGTAGATGAGCGACAACATTTTTAGAGGAGTAAGGTAAAGGCCCTGGTTCGTAACCACCGACCAGTTCGTAACCCAGCAAGCGTATAAATTTATTTCTCATATAATACAATAGAAACTGTTGGCTGATGTTAATTTCTTTTCAAAGTAAAAATGAAAATGTACAAAACTGATATGAGATAATAGGCATTATTACGCGTTTATTAATTCGAAAAAAAATAAAAACGTCGCGCTCTGCCCTCCACCGTGGCACAATGTAGTTTCAGACCAGCTGACTATAAGACCAGCACTGAAATGACTCCACGGAACTTGACAGCGTGATAAGTAATTGACCCCCCCTCTCCACCTCTCAAAAAATGATAATCGCAGTTTTTTTCTTCAACTTTATATTTTTCTCTAATTCACACCATCGTACAAGGAATAATTTCAAAATTTAAATTTGTATCCACAGAGTGCTCAAATGATTTTTCATCGTTATCAAGGGAGCCTGATCAGTTACTTTTTCCTCCAAAATTCCAATGCTGTTTTTTTCAACGGCCCCTAAAGAAAGTTGCAATCCAGTGGACAGTGATAACGTTCGTCTTGTTTCGAGTGCAATTATTTGAGTATGTAGCTTTTCATGTCGAAATACAATAATTTCTGAGTCAGTTACGAACGGGCACCGAAATATCAGCAGTGACGCATCTGTAACCCCTCTGGCAAAAACTCTTATAACAATTAAATATGACGCATATCGTTAAAATGCTGAGGCAGATCTTTACTTTAATTTATATTCTACATTTCTACAAATATCTATATTATCTTTTACCTCTGATCAAAAACAAAAAATGAATGCGTAATTTGGAAATTGACAGTCCTCGAATCACTTGTGAGGTTGTATACGAATTGACGCACTTGGCATAATTTACTGTTGACGCCAGTTAGTGTCAACTTTGACGAGTCTCAAAAAATCAACTCCTTCAAACAAAAGCTTAAAAGTTGTGAAATTGAATATAGCCTATAATCCCGATTTTACTTGCATTGATAAGCGGGTTACGAACCGGCTGATCCTTAGATTACGAACTGGCTCAAAGAGGACTTTCGGGGGTTACGAACCGGCACATCGGGTATGTTCGTTCAAATTTTTAATTATTTGATCAATGCATCCTTAAACTTGCCTTCAATGACATTTTCGACTGAAAATGGATTATTCTTCACGTAAGATGAAAGTTTATTGCATTCAAATATTGCTTGAGGCATTCGAATAGGATTTTATTCTTTCCAGCCTTTTAGTAGGTTACGGACCGGGGCCTTTACCTTACCATAAATCGATTTCAATTTGTAAAGAATACATATTCTGACCCCATAAATTCCTTCGATTCAAAGAATTATCTTTTTTATTTGAAAAAACTGTGCGCAAAATAATTTTTTTTTGTTTTGAACAAAATTTCTTTGATGTGGTTAGTTAGTTAACTTTATTTTCACGTATGTTTTCCAAAAGGGATTAGAAAAATAGAAACAATTTGTTCCAATTTAATGAAAAATCAGTTTTTCAGATCGCATGGAAAAAAATTATTGTTTATCTAATCTGTGTATATGATATCGAATCCATGTCAAATCAGGTAGGTTCTACACTTCAAGTGCAACTTCTCTCAGTGCCGAAATATGTTGTTTTTCAGAAGAAATTGGGCGACACGTATTTTTCGATTTGAGAATAGAAAACTTTTTCAAGTATTTGAATTTCGACGTCCATTTTTGCAGAAGCACAATTTTTTTCTTCTAACTTCTATATTTTTTTATCTGATTTTGAAATTCCAATTTTATTTTTGGATTCTGGTGAGTTTCACCATCTTCTTGCAAAGTCCGTCGGAAAGTGTGCAAAGTTAAAAATTAACAAAATGGCGACGATTTTTCTGAAAATAGAAAAGGTCGATTTTAACAAAAAATACACACTTATATTTCTGGCCAATTTTTTTTATAAATTTGGCCTTATATTCCGAGAAAGATGAGAAAATTCGATGTTTGAAAACAAATAATTCTCTTGGCCACAAAAAGTGTTTAGCTCACATGAAACTAACAGGATGTCTTCCTTGTAGAAGGCCAAATTCAACAAAAAATTGGTAAAAAATTTAAGTGTGGGTTTTTTGTTAAAATCGACTTTTTATATTTTCAAACAAATCGTCGCCATTCTGTTAATTTTGAATTTTTTCCATAGTTTCCGACAAATTTCGAATGAAGATAGTGAAACTCATCAGAATCCAGAAGTAAAATTAGAATATCTGAATTAGATCGAAAAATATAGAAGTATAAAGTAAAACTTGGTGTTTTTTTTTTTAAATAGACATCAAAATTTAGTTAATCGTCACTTCGTGGGAAAAATGTTGTTGTTAAATCGGAAAAATACGCGTCGTCCAATTTCGTCAAAAAACAACATATTTCGGCGCTGAGAGATTCAGTGACTTGAAGTGTAGAATCTGCCTGATTTGAAATTGATTCGATCTACAGTTTTTCTAATGTAGAAACACAAATACGTTTTACATTATAATTTTTGTATTATATTTACCTATAGTTTCAAATACTTGTGTTATATTTAGAGTGTGACAACACTTATTAGGAAGTATGTTAAATCTGTTATGTGTCAAATTATAAATAATTTTATTAATTTATTGCATTGATTCAATGTAAACATCAAAATTATGCTAATTTCAAACGAATTAAGTTATACGTTGGATTCTTGAATTTTGAATGCTTCAAGTATGGAATTGTCTTTATTCATATTTCAGTTTGAAGTGCTTCCTATTTTCAGAGGCTTCCAATTAAAAATAATTAAAATTTTAATACTTTGAGTTTGAATAGTTTAATTCAGTGTGCACAAAACTAGAAATTGTTAAACTTTGATTTGGTCAAATTTGAAATCATTCACTTCTTAAGGCTTGAAATAACCAATTTCAGTTTGTCAATTGAAGTCTGAAAATGAATGTTTGAAATTTTCAAATATGCAGTTCGGAATAGAAATTGTTTATCTTTAAAAGATCTTGAATAGAAAAATAAATAGATTATTTTTCTTATATTTACTCTATAAGTTGTAAACCTGCAATCATGCGCTATAATGTATACAAACCGAAATAAATTTTGGACAATTAAAATTATTTTAATTATTCCTGTTACATTTACTAATTACATTTACTTAACATTATTCGTAGAACTTCCGCCGGCTGCATCCGTTGATAAGGAGGCCCAAGGGACCGAGAGAGAGAGGCGCTGCGAGCTTAGCGGAGTTGTTCACTTCCGTAGCCACAAAGTGGGCAGTTCGAAGACTCGCGTGCATGTTTCGCATTTATTTTTAAATTCACGCGTAAAATTTTCTTTTAATTCATTAGTCTTCATTATTAAAGAAAGTTCATCCTTTATGATAGCATAAATTTGTACAAAATACAGTTAATTAATATTATGTATTTCTACTGGGAATGGTTCCTACGGCCCTGTTTGTTTACGATATAGAAATTCTTGGAAGGACGGCTCAGCCATGGCAGGCTATACCCGAGACAGCCTTTGAATCGAGGTTCCAGTGTATATGAGTATTAGAAAACTTTTTTTTCCGTCATCATTCTTCCAAACTAAGCAAATTTTTCTTTTTTTTTCAGATTTCGGTAACTACTCCTTCGTACATATGAAAGAGCCTCAACTCCCGGAATATGCAGATCCAAATTATCGTGGACAAAATGTTGAAAATGTGGACATATCGGATGAATCAAATGGTGTGAACCCATTTTGGACTCCCTCAGATTCTGAAAGTGTTCAAGAAATTGAAGAAACAGAAGGCATGTCAAAAATTTCAGAATACTCAAAAGGCGGTTCTGCAAAAAAGCCACCGAAGAAATTATATCTCGAATGTCCGAATAAATGTGGAAGTGTCTTTTTTTACAGACATACTCTCAACAGACATTTAGAATTTGTCTGTTTGCAAGAACCTCGTTACAAGTGTCCCTATTGTTCCTTATGCTGTAAACAACAATGGAATCTTTTTAGACATGTCAAGCGTCGACATCCTCATCGCAATATTTTTGCAATTGATACTAGGCGTGGTAAACCTATCAAAATTTCGGACTCAAATTCTGAACCTATTAAAATAATTCATAATGAGGATGTGGAAAGTATAATAAAAAT
>JAUMHM010006558.1:0-17957 GCA_032362435.1 Melikaiella ostensackeni
TATATATATACATATTACTACAGTTGATTATATGGGCGATTTACATACAAATGGATTCCAATCTTTCTTTCTATAATTCGAGCGAAATAAAGTTCTGGATAATGTAATAATTCATACAAGCTGCACGGCCGAGGCGACTTTTTTGGTCGTGGCCACGTGTAACAAAATTTCAGTACGAATGGCTATAATCTTTCACTACACATAGACACTGCCTTGATTTTTGTACATTGATTTGTGTCAAAATTACTTTTGTACATAAAGCATATTATTAGAAAATGATTAAGAAAAAGTGTAAAAATGCGCAAAAGTTTTCTTTTTATATTCTGAAAAATTATTCCGAAAAAGGTCGGTAAGCGACTGATATCAAAAAAGAAAAAATGTAACATAGCAAATCTTATGTTTGATCATAATTCTACATAGCTTTCATTTGAGCCTCCCCCAAAGGAAATCGTACTGAACGAATGGCTTCCAGCACAGTGGTCTAAGTAACCAAATTTTCCCCATTTTTCGAGATTTTCTTACTACTGATATCAAAAAAAGAAAAATATAACATGATGAACTTTATTTTTATCTCATTCCTACATGTCAAGAGCTTTACTTTGAGTTATCACCGAAAAAAGTGGGACTAAAAGGAAAGCTTCCAGCATGGGAGTCTTCTCACCCCTCAATGAACCTATCCCTTCTTCTCTTCCTCGAAATGATTGTTTGCTTAAAATGTGGAACTTAAATAGGAAGCAGATTATTCCAAAGATTCCTAGTTTTCTCCTTCACTAATGAGTAGTCGCTTTATGGGGCAAATACAAACCTCAAGGTCGTAGCTTTAATAGTTTTTTTGTAGGCGTGTTCAGGGAGGGACAAACGTTGCAAAACAAAAGTTGCAAAACGATCTATATTTCGCAGAATTTGTTTCAATAAAGTTAACTTTGGGAGAGGAGTTCGCTCCATAAGCCCTACAAATTCTATGAGGATGTAAAAGAAATTCTCTTTGGTCCTTCTTTTTTGGAGGGCGGTAGGGTTGTTATTTCAGCATACACCCATAGTTTTTTCCGTGTTCTCAAAGGACTTATGAAGATTTATTCAATTTAAAGTTTCTGAAAACATCATGTATTTTTAAAATTTGATGGAAAATACTTATTTTCTATGATTATAATCGAGTATGATAGCATCTGACACATGAAATTCGTAGGAATTATAGACGCTCCGAAGTTATTACCAAACCGAGGAACTTTATCTGCCTTATTGAGAAAGTAAACCACCATGTGTGTTGTAAGGCCTTTTAAAGGTCAAAAATGGTCCAAGAACATTGAATGAGCTTCCAGAAACAGCAAAGTGAAATCTATTAAAAAATTGCCCATATATATTTTGAAAAATCTGCCAGCTTCTCGGGTACATTCTCATCGCGCGCTTCGCGCGCAGATCGCTTCGCTCGCGAGTTTGAGCGCACCTAGGGTGCGCGATTCGGTCATCGCGCTCCGAAACATGTGGATCTCGCGCTTCGCGCTCGGTGTTATATGTTTTTTATATACAAATTACTTAATTTGTTTTTGATTTCAAATGGAAGAAGAAATTTATTCACTTAAGGCTCTATCGGCTTTAAGGAATACATTCTCATCATCATATTCGCGTTCGATTTTCTGCGCTCGCCGCATAATATATACAAATAAATAGTTAAGAAGATGATAAAAAAATCGTCTTAATAATTTGCGATTGGTCTTATAAAGGAATGTCTAAGGGCAATTTTATTTGACTCTTCAAAAGCACAAATTCTACTCTTCTGACTTTTTTTATTATTTCGCGTCGTTTGACTCTAAAATTAAGATAAGAATATTCCAAAATCATTCTCCATGCTTAAAAAACAAACTGTGCCTCCAACCAAAAAATGTTCAGAAGAAAGCTTATGGGTCTTCGTACAAACAACAATTTTGATATCACAACTTTTGTTCGTATCTCGTTATTTGCCTCAAAATTTGAATTCTCAATTTTTTTTAAAAATTCACGAATTTGTTATGACAGTTTTGTAGGGCTTCAAGAAACAACGTCTTTTCACTCCTGACATTTTTTTCATATCGTGCATTGTTCGGCTTAAAATTTTCATTCTGTTTCTTTTTTTGAATTTTGAAAATGCTATAACTCTCATAATTTTTTTTTTATCGAAAAATGTCATGAGGATGAATTGTTCGAATTTATGAGTACTACGAATAGCCGTTCATATAATTTTTGAATCTTAAGAAAAATGGTCTCAAAAATTTTGAAAATGCTCTATCTTTTTGAATTTTCATCCAAAATGGCTGGCTAACGAACTAGACCTTTAGTTTTCGACACTTAACGAGTGTATCAAAGGCCAATCCAATAGATTCATTCTTCCAAAAGTTATTGTGCTCACAGACAGGCATACATACAGACAGACAGGCAGACACATTCGTAAAAACCTGTTTTTCGGGTTCAGGGGTCTCAAAACGTGGACATTTGACAAAAACGGGAGGGTCAAATTTTACACAAATCTAATATCTTTTCTGATGGAAATGTAAAAATTGGTCAAACAATCACCACAGGGTCCTCCTGGGAGCGTCTTTCATCTATGAAAATGACACTGGCTTCCAGTAGAACCGCGGTAAATCACACCCATGGCCACGCATCACAACCGTGAGATGGGTGACCATTTAGTACGTTGGAATCACTACGAAGGGCCGGCGAAACCCTCGTAAGTCTTAAGGACACGGAGCGACCCAAGAATGACAGCTCCTTGCATCCATCTCGCAAGTGCCTTGGCATTTTTCTGGCACGCGGGTATGACTTCGAGGTTATAAACCAGTGATGGTTTCGTACCTCCGTGAACACCGATGACAAAGACAATCATTCCAGCCGAATATGTACACTCACTTTGTACACTCCCCGCAGTTCCCGTCTAAGGTATCAATACCTCCCCCTTTTTTTATTCTCCTTGACTGTAACGTTTTCGTCGGCCAGCGCCGAGAATTCGATCACGAACATCGTTCGTTTCCCTTTGTCAAGGAGTACGATCGCAGACCTCGAGTGTATAACTTTTAGCCTGAAGTCGAAGTTCCAGTAAATTTTGCACAACTCGTCCTCGTCAATTGCCTCTATCTCTTTAGGAGCGTTCAATAGGGTAGGGTTGCGGTTAACACTATAAGAGCGACAAAGATGGTAATAAAGCACTCTTAGGGCCGCATTGTGCCTGAGGAGATACGTCGTTCCAGCTTGAGTGGGACATTCGGATAGTATGTGCCATAGGTGCTCAGAATGTGCATGATACGCTCTGCACCTGTCGCTGGGAACTTCTTTACGTAATACGCGGTTGCGGTATGTACCAAGGTGGAAATGTCGCTGTTCCGTGAATATTCATGTCGTGGTGCTATTCGAGGAAGCTGTTCACCTCTGTTTTCTTTACTCGGTCTGTTAAAAGTTGGGCATTCAGATAGAGTAATGCACTTTCCTCACTTCTGATGTTAAGGTCCAGGCCATTTGCCACGATGTGAACTGTACCCAAGACAATTAGGTCATAGAAACACTGGATATTGAGAAGTCCGCCTTTACGGCATGGGATATATAAGCGCAGAAAGGACAAGTTAATATGCAAGCTCTTCTGCATATGCATGGGCTTACGTGTGACGATATTGAGGGCCCTGAGCTCGTGCTTCGACCATGGAACTACCCCAAATGAATAGAGTAGACCGGGACGGCAAGCATGTTAGTTGCAGATATCTTGTTCAACGCCGACAGATTGGAAGACCAAATCTGTCGAAGAAGACGCTTGTATCTTCTTCGGAGAGCCTCCCTTACTGATGTTATATCCTGAATGCGGCTCTCTGTCACGCGTAGTATAGGTAGGTCTCGCCAGCGCAAAGGTGTCTAATAGCGCTCCTGTCCACGAGTTCAGGGTAATTGCTAACTTTACCAAGTCCTCCTCGTTTCAAATGAATCTTGGCACACTTGTGCAATCCAAAGTTCATACCAATTCCTCGTTTGTACCCCTTAACGATCTTTGGAGCATCCTTGAGATGTTGTTTCCCAGAAGCATAGATCTTCAAGTCATTCATATAAAATATATGAGTGACCTCACGCTCGCGATTATTAGGTACACCGCAGAGGTACCCACGAGAATTGCGTAGCGCGAGAGACAGTGGCAAAAGTGTAATACAAAAGAAAAGAGAGCTCATGGTGTCATGTAATTAATCCATGCCACCGACAAACTGCCATTGTGGGCCACAGCGTCTTTGCAGGCGCTCCTGTCGATTATCAGATTCTTCCGACAGCCTGCTACGCCTTTTTTCGATCCATGTTACTCGTGAATCTCTCTTCACACAAGTCTAGTTGTCCCGAAAATTCTGTCGTTCAGGATAACTGTGAAGATCTTATACAGCGTGTTCAGGCAAGTTATTGGCCTGTAGTTCCTTGGATTGGCCAAGTCAGCTTTCTTCGACAGGAGTACAGTGCGTTCTAACACCAGCCACTGCGGAATGGGCGTCTCCAACTTCGAATATGAAGTGAAGATCCGGGCCAGATGCTGGTGTGTAGACGTAAGCTTCTTCCACCAGAATTTCTTGAAACCTTCCAGTCCGGCAGCGGAGAAGGTCTTCGTCTCCTCAGTGCTTCCTTCACCTCATCAGCAGTGATTGCTAGACATCATTCCTCGGATGTTATAAGGGTGGTGCACAGCATCTTGAAACGCATGATGTTCTCAGTGTCTTCATGCAATGGGTGTTGGACCTCGTGAATCTCCCTCCAAAAAGTCTCTACCTCCTGGGATGTTATGAAGTCAATCAGACACTGAATACGGGACGCGTTCTGTCTAGCCCAGCCAATTTTCTTGTTGAGTTGATGCAAGCGCCTTTTGGTCTTTTGGTCTATCGTCGACTTTATCCTTCGATTTGAATCGGCCAAAGCTCTCGCCACATCATAAACTTAACAAGTGATGGTCCAGAGGTCGGACTCCTCCAAGAGATCCTCACGAAGGGCGTCATCCATTTCAGCCAGATCTTAGGGCTTAGGAGGAAACTGGATGTTGATGTTTCTTCTCGTCCTGAAATTGCCCCGAGGAAAGAGCTTTCACTCTTGGTGTATCTTATACGGTCGCGGGTCCCTACGAATCCGGGCTCCCCCGTAGTAGGCTCCCCGCACCGTAGGCTCCTTCAGTCCCTACGATTTTCTGGACTTTATGGACGGCCTTCAGGCCAATCAGCGGCTTTTCCAGCAACCAGAAACAGGATGCTAGCCCGGTCCTGTTGACTCCCCCAGGCAACCGGTGGAACCAGGCGCTGTTCATGTTCTGCCTTGACGCCTTCCTCGCGAGAAGAACCAGGTCTCAAAAACCGCACCTTGTTCCGCCAACTCTTCTGCATTAGCTGCAACCCTCTCTACTCGGGGCAGGAAGTGAGCTCATTCCTTTTCTTCTGAGCTTCACCTCCTTCTTTGGCCCCCTCGGCTCACCTACCCTCTAGCCACACGCCAAAAGTTACTACCCCCTTCCCCACATCTTCTAGCATATGATGGGCCACCCCTAGTGTGCCACATATCACCCTGAATCTCTTAATTTCTATAGTTTTCCCAATTTTTTAGTTGTAAGTATTTTAAAGGCATGAAAATTTTCAACAGTTCAGAAACATTTGTACCTATAATAACTGAAAATACTTTCAAAATTAATTTCAATTTTATGAGGTTCGTAAAAATGAGTTATTCTCCTACATAAACTCAAATTAAAAAAGAACGTCAACATTTCTAAAACTTGGATATGATATATAGATTACGTAAAATGTAAAATTTATGATTTTTCAACAATTTGCAATCAATACAATTTCAAAACTTATTTCATCTTCACGCAATCACAGGGTATTCATCGATTCATTAAAAATGTTATAAGGGATGAAAAATGAAGCGTTTTAATGAAATAGTATATTGCGCAACAAGGGGCGAAAAGCAACGATTTCACGAGTGTGAGTTAGCTGCCCGAGCGAAGCGAGGGCAGATACACACGAGACCATAACTTTTCCACTCTAGGGTGGAAAAGTCGATTTTCCACCCGCTACAGCGGGTCGAAAAGCAACTTTTCGATTGAGGTATGATGAAAAGAAGTTTTTTATTCCTAAATTTTTTCATAGTTGATCCACGAAATTGAACATCTTTCTCGAGACTTCTAAAAACATACATGCGCGTGCCTAGCGCGTTCTTGCTACTTGTCCTTCTTTAGAAAATAGATTCCACCGAGTGGAAACAAAACTGAACTTCATACAAATAAATGATCGGCATAAGCATAAATAATTCACGCAACTCTTTTGTCATTAATTTCTCAATTTTTTTAGCGGGAATTTTTATTTGGGGACAGTTGGGCACCACTTCGGTCCAGTAATTGGTCCCTCTTCAGGATGATTTTCAAATCTTCTTGAAGTATATTTGAGAACATAATTATAATTGACTGAAAATATATTGTCCACCTTATTGCTTCCATTTTACAGACGAGAAAGTCAAAATTCTTGAATCTTGACCTGTCAAAGTATATCAAAGGGAACTATGACATTGTAAGATTACATGTGCTTTTTTGTAGATTGTAGCAATCATTCATTATGTATTTTTGTATTAAATGCATTCTAGAGGATCTATACATCGGACATCTTAGTAGAAAATGCGCTAGGTTTTCTTCTTCCATTAAATTACAAATGCTGCACATTTCGTCGGTTTTTATTATATATATGATGCCCTTGAAGAATATCCTTATTTGCGTATCACTAGATAGTCTAAACTGGCTTATTATTCTTATTTAAGTTATGTTCGTCTTTAATTTTAGGTATGCTTCCATGTCACTAAATTGGCTGATACGTCTGAATATTTTACTATACACGGAATTGCATATTCTTTTAATCGCTATGCTTAGATTGTTATTATACCATTTTAGCAAATTATTATCCCTCTCTTGTATTATAAGTTGCGGATTCTCCCATTGTTTGTCCCATAATTTACTTTTTCCTATTTAACTAAGTAATTGCTTAAATTGTGCAATCAACTATACTCCACTCTGGTTACATTATTTTTCTCTAATTCACATAACCTTACCAAACGTAATTTTGGCAATCTTCTAGAGAGGAGCTCGATTAGAGTACACCACCTGTCATATGCTTCTTTAGAAATAGGGCTCACACTTCTGCTCCATAAAGTAAGGTTGCTTTTAAAATAGATTTCAGAAGGGCAGTGGCGGTTTCCCACTGTGAACTCCAGCTTCTGCACAGGATACTTCTTACTCTGTTAGCAGCTGCAGTTCCTTTTTTGATTAGGATTTTTTTGGCTAGATTGAAAACCCCCGTACAGGAGAAAGGGAGCCCCAGATAGGTATACAAGTTTACAAATTTTAAGTTATTTTCTTTCCATTTTAAGAGCCTTAACTTCTTCAATTTACCTGATCTGCGATTGAGGGACTATTTTAGTTTTATTAGGATTTAGTTCGAGGCCATTTAGTTGACAGTATTTTCCTAGGGCTTCTAATTTGTCTTGAGCACCGTTCCATGATGTTGGTAGTATCACAATATCGTCCGCAAATAGTAACATTATAATTGATTTCGCTGCCAAGAGTGCGAATCCTCTCATATCTTCTTTTTAAAAGATTCAATAATATCACCCACCGGTAAAATAAACAAGAGAAGACTCATACAATCCCCTTGCATCACTCCCTGAGTAACATCTACTTTTTCTGTGTAATCTTTACCACATATAACTCTCAAACACGCATTATCATAAATGCGCTTTACCAGTCGTATAACTTTTCCGCTAACACCCATATCGTACAACTTATACCATGATTTAGAATGACTGACGGAATGAAACTCTCTTTTGAAGTTTACGAATATCGCATACAAATAGTCATCGCTTCTACTTAAATGTATGTTTACAATGGCATTTAGTGTAAACAGGTGATCCCTGCAGCCTCGTTCACGCCGAAAGCCCGCCTGCTCTTCAGGAATTAAAAGCTTGATTTCAGGCTGATATAAAATTCATTAATTCTTTCCGAGTTCCACTTTAAAATTTCTTTGAAGTGTGGTCGTTCGCCTACCTCGTCTGTCATTTCGTTTCTAACTTGATCTTTGATTAATAATTCCGTGTAAATCAGCATATGATCAGATTCCTCACAGAAGTTGCAAACATTGAAATCTTCATTTAATTGCAAGCCTAAGTTATTGATCCAACATAAGTCGATGCTACTTTTTCCTACTTTGGACATGTACGTATAGTTCCCTATTAGGTCGGATAGCGATTTACAGTTACATAATAGAAATCCATTTTGTTCCATTAACATCAAAATCATTCTGCCTTTTTTATTAGTTTCACCATCCAAAGAATTTCTAGTTGTGAACAGATTACTATTCTCCACAATATGCTCGCAATCATTGTTCATAGATCCAACACGTGCATCAAAATCGCCGTTAATGACTATACATGTGTCCACTCTATTAGTGTCTTCTATATTCATTAACGCATCATGAAGGGCTTCAACGCAAAAAGTTGTATCTATACCTTGCGGCCAGTGAATGTTTGCAACACTAATAGGGTGAGTGGTCTAAACTTTTGTGAGTAACCAAAGTATGCTTTTTAGTAAAGTACTAGAGGCAACACCTGGTAATTGTTTTACTAGTGTCAAGATACCACCACTCGCGCGTCCAATTGATTCTTCTTTTATTGCGTTTACATAGTGCACACCGTATAAGTCTAGAAATTTAGGTGGCTTGAACATTTAACTTACATTTACATTTGCCAACCAGTTTTTCACGAGACAAATAATGCTGTAATCGAGTAGACTAGCCTGTTGTTGTCTATCTAGTTTATACAAATTTTGAATGCCACTTAAATTCCAAAAACATACCTTCAAACTCGACTCACCATATACCCGGTCTGTTACATCATTTTCGTTTTTGAACCATGACGCGTCCTTTTCTCCAGAAATTGACGAATTTTCTTCCTCGCTAATTCTACCTGGTAGTATCCTGTGTTAAACAATCCTACAAAAATCGTTCACGAAGGCAGTACGTATCGGTATTCAAAAAATAATTTAAAAAGAAAATCACGTCAATTTCTGCAACGCGCTTGTTTTTCAATATTTTCTTGGTGCTTTTCCAACATATTTCACGGGTAGTTGGCGTTTTTGTCTATGGAGTTCTTCGGTTTGAAGGTGTAATTATTATTCTCGAGGTATTGTTTCAAAGCGAACGAACAAGTGCTGCGCAATTCAAATATTCCAGGACCACTGAAATGACAACAAACTTCACGATGAGTATTTTATTTGTACCATCTTATTTTCTGCCAAAGATGAATTTCTCAGAGGCTTCAGTTTCTAAAAAGAATGGGCTTTCTTGAATTCATGGAAATTTCAGATTTTATATAAATTACCGAGAGTTTTTGAAATTTACGGAAAGTTTCGGAAATTTATGACAACTTTTGAAAATTCATGAAAACTTTCTGAAATTCATGAAAGGTTTTCAAAGTGTACAGAAGGTTCTTTGAATGTATGGAAATTTTTGGAAAAATATGGGAATTTTTGCAAACTTTTTGGAAATTTATGGAAAGTTACTGAAACTTTCGGAAATTCATGCACCGTTTTAAGAACTTATTGACAGTTTTCGGAATTTTGAGAGGCTTTCGACATTTGTGAGTGTTTTTAAAAATATACTTTAGAAAAAACGAAAATTTAGCGAAGTGTATGAACCTGTTCAGTTTTTATTCTTGGTTGAGATTCCTTGTCACATTTTCAGAGGATTCAATGGCCTTTTTCCATCTTAGAAACCAAGCTGCAGGAGACTGGTGACCTCCTCAGTGTACAACACACACCGATCATATTTTCTTTGTAGTCCAGTCAAATGAGGTGCCCTATTGGCCATGAAAACTTATATTAAATTTAATGGAAAGTTCAAGTAAAAGTTCCATACAATTTGTATAGAGTGTTTAAAAATTTCATTGAAGTTGTATACAAAGTTTAAATGTCCGCTTTTGAACTTTTATGAAACATTGTGTACACTTCAAGAGAAATGTTGTGTAAATGTTGAGAAATATTTGTTCAAGGTCTTACAAATTTCTTAATTCGAAATTTCAAAAACTTTTGTAAAAATTTTCGGAAAACATACTGAAAACTTCGCGGTAAACTTAGGCTAATGAGCTCAGGAAAAAGTCACTAAAAGTTTCAGTAAAGTTGGTGTTAAATTTGCATCAACATTTATGTCAAAAAATTACATATTGAAAACATTATACATATATTGAAAAATATTTGTGCAAGTTTTATATGCAATTCTGCTGATACTTTCAGTTAATTTATTTTCAATTGGGAAACGAAAACCCATCGCAACTCTTCAGGCAAGATTTTTGAAATATTGTGAAAATATATTATTTCTCTTACGTAAATGTTGATAAACATTTTTGGAAAACTAATCACTGAAACTTTCAGAAAATTTTTTCGGAGTTTATCGACCTAAGTTTACAACGAGTTTCGAGCAATTTTAAAAAATTTCAACGACAGTTTCTAAAAATCCAAGTCAGAAATTCTGTTAGGCCTGGAATAAATATTCCTTAACATTGATACAATACTTTTCTAAATCTTTAAACAAAACTGCTTTCGAATTCAAAAGCGAACATTTTAACTTCGCACAAAAATTTATCGGAATTTTAAGTAATTTCACTAAGGTTCTACATAACTTTCATTCGAACTTTCCATGAAACTTTTCACTAGTTGCCATGGCTAATGGGGTATTAACTGTGATTTTTTCATTTTCCAGTGATCTCGTATCGAATTCAGGAAAATAATTCTTACATATCTTCCGTACAAATGAGAGATGATTTCAGATTTTTTCTCTGTACAGTTTTCGAGAAAATTAATCACATGACACATTTGTTCAATTTCAAAATAGGTTTTGGTTCTCAATTCTAGATTATAAATGATCTATTAACAATCGTTCAAAATTGAAGGTTGTCATGGCAATCGCAAATAATCGATATAAATTTGAAGAGATATACTCCTGCATGAAAAACAAAAATATCCTTTTCGGAAAAAATAAAAAATGTCTGATATTGGATTACAGAGACACAAGTTTATACTTTCACAGCAGTTATTCTAAAAATTTTGAATATGCTTTCAATGTAACAGTAGATGGTTTATTTAAAACAAGAAACGCATGTTTATTAATTAATAAGTTTATATTCTTTACTGAAAGATCAATACAGCAAGTATTCCATGTAATTTACAATGCTCACGTTGATGTTAACAAAAAATCGCATCTTATGAGTTTAAAGGGTTAAAAACAATCGAAATCTATTTCTATTTCTTCTTCCATCTTCTCTGTCACAGAATTTTCAGAATTTTCATTTTGTACATCTTCTTGACATTCTGTCATTTCTACGTCTTCCACAAGTTGGACAGTTGTCGTTTTTGGACCTGAGTTGACGCATGTCTCTCCATTGCAAATTTTGCAAGCAGCATTGCATGGGACACCAGATTTACGGCAGCTGCATCTCGAAGTGCTGCAGTTGGTTCGGCAACCGCAGAAAATCTGCAATCATAAATAAATTTTTTGATAATTCATGAAACACGTGTTGAAGAAAAAGGAAAAAAAATAGAATAACCATTTCAAGGAGGTTCTTCGGCGCTGGATCTGCTGTGTTCATGACCGGAAGCAGGATCAACTGAGTCCTTTACCAACCCCAATCCTCAGGATTGAGGTCTTATCCGAGCCATTGTTGGACTTGGAAACAGACGCGTTTAGCGCGTTGTAGTAGAGCAGGAGAAGTGGGCGGTAGCACAGTCAGTGACAATTTTTTTTTCATTATAGCAACCGAAGACGTGAATAACTCATACCACAATACACTAATAGATTTAACATTTTTATTCGCTTCATACTAACGCAAAATGAACTTTTCAGCGCATTGTCCTAATTGATCCACAGTACAAGTCTGTTCACAAAAAATCTTTCCCAGAGATCTCATTTCTTCATCTTTTTCTAAGAGTTTCATTATAGACCGCTTTCCTTTCCTGAGAATTTCGTTGGTGGAATCACAGCGAATGCGTGAGCAAATAGGATAAACGATTTATATTTGGAGTATTCGAATGTGACATACAATTGGTTGTCTTTCTTTCCGGCAGCAATTTTATAAAAGTACAATCATTCTAATTCGGTAGAAAGTGCAATCAATAGAATAAACAAATCGACATCGTTGCCGACAACTACAACAGGATTCGACGCCTTATAATTTACTTCCGGAGCCGTTTTTACAATTAAACAGTCCGCATCCTCTTTCGCAAGTCTGACAGGAACTCCGGAATCGCTAAGGTATTTCGCGAGCAACAAAACGAATTGTGACTCGTTTTTGCTACATTTGACAAGAACTTTTTTTGTGTCAAAGTAACGAGGTTATCTGGCGAAATTTGAAAATCAGGAGCGAAATTTCTTTCTTGTCGACGGCACCATTCATAAGATTTTATGCCAAATTTTTTGGTTTTCGTATCCATCGAATACAACAACCGCGTTTGCACCGAAATGTTTAACAATGTACGCTAGATAAATTTCAAAAACGGTCAGAAAATTTTTCCCATAAAGCCAAACGACGGTATGTAAGAGCCATCCACCGTCAGGTACGAAAAAACAACTTTTCAAAAATGCATCCGAACAGAGTGTTGCTTTGAAGAACTTGTATAGTTCCGACTTCGAAGTGGAAAAGGATTAAGTTCGTATCTTGAACATTCACTATTCAAAGCTCCATCTCCCTTGAGAATAACAGAGACTCTTTGAAACAATAAAGATGAGTCAATGGAATCGGTTCTTTTACCGCTACAAAGAATTCCACTTCTGGCTGTCTCCAAGTTCTTCACCTTATACATCTTCGTCAAAGAGACCTCATTTGCATTCTTTCCAATCATTGTCAACATCGATTTTTCTCCATTCTCAAAAACTAAATGACAGTCTATATCGGGACTCCCAACAATTCCTCTTGACAGCGACATCAATTCACTGCGTTCCGCGAAAGGGAAATGTTCTCGAAGCCAGAAACAAAAATTCCTACATCCAAAGAGTCACGCGTCCTAAGCTGCTGTCAGATAGGTCAACATACTGCACGCTATTCTGACGCTTGCTGCTGAACTTCTGTGAGCGGAGCGAAGGCTGGTCTGCAATGCTGGTACTGGAGATCTTGTAGGTCGGTGCAAATCTTGCCACCGTAGTATTGAAACAAGTGTCCCTACAATCGTGCAACAACCCTGGGCGTGACGCCTCTCCCGTGTTTTAAATCAGTTCTGAAGAATCTATTCAAGTTTTGTTCGATGACCATATCGCTCCAGGCGCCTGACCATGCCTTATCTGATCGGTGAATAGAAAAAAAACCCTTCGAAGTAAATTTTTCGAATTCATCGTCAACCATTGTAAATGAAAGGTTTGCCGCGTCTTGCAAATACATATAAGCAGTTTTCTCGACGCCCAGTGATCAGCTGCATGAAATACAGGTATAATTTTCTTCACACACTCCAAGTGCAGTTTCCACTTTCCAAGGCGTTGAGCCTCAATGTAACGTAGTGCTCCAAGCACTAGTTCAAAACACTGCACCCACAGCTTTGAAGTTGCACCAATCTTTTTCAATTCCTCCACTTTCAAAACTAATTTCTTCGGCATCTTTCCAATTTCACTGTTAACATCAAAGTCATATAACTGCGGAGGACCTTTGTCCCATTCATTGAGAAAAGATCGAATTTCATTTTTGAAATATTCCTTTTTTTCAATTCTTTCGCAAATAATAATACCCAAAGCTGTGAACGCCAAAATATAAGCCCTAACGGATCTAGGAAAGTGGTGACCCGTCAACACTCTCTTTACCGACTCTGAAGCATACGACACTTTCCACTGATCTTCCAGCCCACTGCCTGCCATGATGTGTCTAATGGCTCCAGAATAAGACATCAGCAAACGAAATCCTCCTAGGCAAACGAATACATTTGACAACTCCATTTCTGCGTCTATATTGCGAAATTTCAAGTACAACGGCTGATCAAAAATTAAAATAGTCATCTTCTGCTTCAATCTAGCACTTTCGATCATTGCAAAATGTGAAGCTGTATTAAGTGTTGTCAAACATGAGAGCGGCTAGTTAATACATTGTTAGCACGAGATTTTCGACACAAAATATGATTCATCGTTAGAAAAAACCTCCATGAAACCTCGCCAAGACGGTACGTTTTCAAGTTTAACGCATTTTGGCCGCAAATACGCCGACAAAGTCGGAGTGAACAGTTTTGAATTTTCGATATGTAACGCTTCTGTAGAAACATGGGTAATGTTTTTCAAGTCACTGCTACCAATACTACGATACGGAACAATTGGAGTCTGCTTCTGCGAAACTAATGTGACCGCGGACAAAAACAAACTGAAAGAAAGTGTCATTTACAGTCATTTTAAGAGGATGCATGATTGTCGATGCCTCGTACAATGGAACATTGTAATACGACACACTGACACCTAATTTGTTCAAAAAATTAACGATTAATCACGATTCTGTTTTCCTGTATACGTTGGTTCTAGTAAGTAACTGCAAAGTTGACAAAAAGCCTTTTGGACGAATAGCAGAGATAATAGAATGCGCGATCACCTCGCGTTTGACAAAGTTGGATAGTGTAGCCATATCAACGTCGCTCATCAGTGCATTATTCAAAAATTCTGTCAGAAGCGTGGAAATATCAGACTCAACGTATTTCTAGAAGATGACATGCCGGTGGATGAGACTCGGTGTTGTGATTTTTTTTCGCGAATCTCACTTCTGAGTATATCTGATGATACCTGCAAAATTGTTCTTTTTTGTGAACATCAAGTGAAGTTTCATCGCAATACCATTTACTGCAAATCTTGGACAAATCGAAATGCTTATAAAACACGATAGTCTTTTTTGAATTAGATGTTTGTATGAAAACATCTCCTCCGTATTTCCTTTTGATCGCCGAGTAAAACGTTTGCTTATGCATAACATTTTCACCAATAACATCCATCAACTCAGACAAGCGAAATCGAAAAGACTCGCCACTTTTCATGTATTCCCACAATGGCAAAAAGAGTGACTCATCTGCTTAAGCATTCGTTTCCTTTTTACCTTCCTCAACTGGTATATGTACAAACTGATTGTAACATTTTCTATAATAGGATGCATTGGAGCGATCCAAATCGTTTGCGCAAGAAAAAAAATCATTTTTGGACGAAATCGAATTGAGGAACTGTACCGGCAGCTGATCATGATTGCTCCTGCCTTACGTTATCTGCCGAAGGTTGCTGCGTTGGTCCCAAAGACTTTGCGTACAGTTTTCGACACAATCCATGAAAGTGGTATTCATTTTCGCCTTCCCAGTCATTCCACTTGTCGTCTCCTTTGGTTTACTTTTTTCTATAAATGTACACAGTCCTTTCGACTCGTACTGTGATTATATGTATTGTAAAGTTATTTTTTATATTTTTTCAAATAATTGTAAATAAATTAATAATTAACCTGTATTCTCCATTTCGTAACTTTAGAGTTCTAGTCTCTATCTAAATTATTCTGCTCGGAATCGTGGATTAGCACAAACGGGTGAGAAGAAACTCTATTTTCACATTTGTCTGGTTATTTATTATAACCCTTCAATATATTAATTCATACAATTAATATTCGAGGAATACAGTTTTCGAGGTTATTTATATGAATCCTCTTTTAGATTTGAATTCTACATCCTTAAGCTTATCTTAACTATTTTCTTTTCATCGTATATCCAATAATCTGGTAAATTTGCTGAGTATTAATACAAATCTTGCCTCATTTGGCAGACGCGAAAACTCCTAGAAGAAAATAAAAGCAGGGGATTTTCCTTCTACCTATGGAACGGAAATTCGCTTCGGTCCCACGGTTAAAGACCTTTTCTTGCTACAAAATTCCCAGTGTTAGGTTTGCAGAAGCTGAGTTCCGCTCCTGACCCTTGAAATTCGTGGGAGACTAACTGTTGTGCCCAGAGATGAAGTCTGAAGCCTCACCCTTGACACGATCGCTAGTTATTAATAAAACAGTTCTCTAAATAATTTATTTGTTGCTTAGCCTTGCTAGCTTCTCTCAAGCAGCATTTAACCTCATAATTATTCAAAATAAACAGAATATAATCTCTTTAATGATATATGTATAGTACGTACCGTACTCATGACAGTTCCGTCGGGCCCTCTAACCTCCGACTTTCAAATGATGTCCGATTCTAAAAAGTGTTTTTCGCAAACTGGATCCCTATATTTTGAAACGATTTCGTCCCGTAATATGGTTTTCTACCACAGCTTAATCATTTCCGGATTTCGCGTTACGAAAAAAAATTGAACTTTGTTTTCGTTGCTGTCATAACCTGAGTTGCAAACAGGAGCTACGCATTTGACCCCCAAGCTTTCCGCACTTATTAGAACTTAAAGAAACTGTTGCAAAAATGAAATTTTTCTCTGGGCTACACACTTTTGGAAATTTTTTTCGGACATTTTCACGAAATGAGACACTTTTTGATTATTTCTTGAATTTTTCCAATGCATGGCAATGCAAAAGCCAGTCTACCTGATCGAAGCGCCATCTGTTGGATTAGTTCCACTGCCATTTCCCCTCTGGATCGTAAGGGAACATGAAAAGTGAGGGCGATGCAGGGGGTTGGTTTCAGTTCATACGCCCAGAGTCGGCTCAATCAACGGTTGATCAATTCACACTACACAGTACTCAATTGCCCGCAATAATTCACTGCAGAAATAAACCGTCTATTGCGGATTGATTTTCATATTTTCCTTTGCATGACCGAAGTTTGGTGGGACTGACGTTAAAAATGGACACTCCATATTATGATGATTTAGCTGCTTAATTTAGACATGATTTTATACTTACGAAATAAATTTCTCGCATCAAGTTGTAGTTGGGTGTATACCTTCAACAATAAATAATAGAAATAATAATGTAGCCTTGGATAGGATTGACACTTCTGTTGATGGAAGGTATGTCCCCGGAAAAGTTTCAGGCGATAAACGGAGATAGGTTGTGTGGAATGCTAGAGGTATAAATGATCTTAAGGAAAAAGAATTGCAGTATACAATGCGCGGACAAAAGCTTAATATTTCGTGTGTACCGAAAACAAAGAAGAAGGGGTGCGAAATGAGAAACATAGAGAACGGACTCAAAATTTGGTGAGGAGTAGATAATGAATCATTTGGTACTCAAGAAGTCGGTCTGATTATGAATGAAAGAGCAAAACAAGATGTCAGAAAGTTTGAATGTGTATCGCCTAGATTATCGTGTATTAGAATGAAAGTGGGAATCAGAAGGCTATTTATTAAAGCGTGCTATGCTCCAGCTATGGTGGCAAGAGGAATGTAAAAGATACCTTCTGGGACTCGCTAAATGATATATTAGGGACTTGCGATCCTGGAGAAAGAATAATTTTACTCGGAGATATGAATAGATGGCTTGGTGTGTAACGCTAGGTACTGTTGTTGCTTAGCCAGGGTACTGGGCCATTTCGGAGACCCAAGAACGAACGGCAACGGGGATAAATCGTTTAGCTTATGCTTAGGAAAAAGCTTGTTCATTACGAATACTTGGCTTATATATAAAAAGATCCGCATGCATACTCGGTGCAGAGGCGAAAGCCACAGTATGATTGACAATGTTGTAGCGAATGAGAAACTGAGAGGGCTTGTAAGGGATGCAAGGGTTATGAGAGGCTCTGAGTGCGGAACGGATTACTACCTCTTAGTTTCAAAAATAAGTCTAGGTCAAGGGTGGAGGAGAACAAGAATTAATAATAAGCCAAAGCAGACGCGAGTTAGAATAGAGATTTTGTAGAAAACAGAAGTACAATTGGAATACCGTGAAAAGCTGAACAAATATTTAGAACATCATGAAGAAGACTGGAAGACTGAATTGAACAATAAAAATGTAGAGGGTGCATGGATAATACT